>JTDE01003862.1:0-20505 GCA_014338405.1 Paragonimus skrjabini miyazakii | reverse complement strand
ATATATATATATATATATATATATATATATATATATATATATATATATATATTCATGACTGTTGTTTTTTATATCATGTTGTTCTCCGAGTTAGCTGTTTAACTTGTGCGTGTTCTGTTTACGTGCATAGTCACATTCCCAATGTGAATTTAGATACATCAGTAACAATTTTGTATGGATTCACTAAGATACAAGATAAGTCGCGAACTTCATTTTACCTTTTGGCAAAGATGCTAACAGAGAGAAAAATAGTGTGCTGTCGTTCATCGAAGAGTACCTGCTTACGAGAGGTAGCTGAAGTGGGTTCTGAGATGGCCAGCTTCTTGTTCGAAAGGGGCTTTATGCTTCCTTCACTTCGAGATACTGGGTGTAAATGCTCATTGTTGGAAGGAAATTTATTGGATGAAACCTGTCGCCAAGCCCGCCTTCTGAACAGACGCCGTGTTGAAGTCGTTGACGCGCTTGCGTTCGAATGCCGTTTTTATTTCGTTTTTATTTATTTCGTTGTTACTTCGGCGTAGTATTCCGCTTTGATGATACTGTCCACATTGTTATCGACTGGAACTCCCGAATAGATATTTGTTGACAGGAAATTCGCCTAAGGGAACCTCAACCACAGGTATTAATCGAAACAATGGGTGTTTTTCAGATTGCCTGCTTTTTGTGTGTTTGCTGACATGTAACGGTGAAAAGTAATGTTGAAAAGAGTACATGTAAGGAGTCTGTTAAGTGACCTCAGTTTTGCACACGGCGTTTCAGTTTCAAATGGTTCTACCGTTTGCATGTTGGTTTAGGGTAGTATATGCCGACATCCACAGCTTGGGCGTGTTTGTAGTCACCTAAGCTTTACTTCAACTTACCCTTGTTTCAGACCAACATGGATCATTCAATGATAAGTGATATTAAAAATCTTTCACTTGTCATCCGTAGCAGTCAGTTCAATCACTTTTTATTCGAAGTACGCCCTAAACCATCATCGGTTGCTGCGTCATCTGGAACTCGTTTGACTGTGGATTTACTCACAGTTGTGAGAGACTATATGAATGGTTCCGCGTTGAATCTTCCACGGGACTCAGGGGAAGACCGCGGAACTTGACCGAGAGAGCACGAAGAAGCTTACTGTTGGAAAAACCTAGCTCGAGTTGCCAATTCATTGACCAGTTCGAAGTGCTTCAAATTCTTACGTAATTTTCAAGCATGCTTGATGAAAGTCGCTGCTTATCATCAAACAGGTTACATTGGGCAATTGCCCATCTCGCGTGATCATATGAATGATCGAACACAACATTTTCTGATGGTATAAATTATAATGTGCATATTTCAGCTAGTGTTGCTGGTGTGGCGAAAACAGCCTGTTGTGCATAGCTTTGGAGGGCGCTTATAAGTTTGTTTAGGTTTACTTATTTGGAAGGTCACACCTCAAATAAACTAACCTCAGAACTCTGGGAGCACATTAACTCATTGCATAGAATCATATTCTTCCCTCATGTGTATCACAAAATCAAGGGATTCAGACCTCTTAGAAAACACATGGAATCACGACAACCGGATACCTGTATTGGTCTTTCTGACATGTGGCGCCGATTTGAATTCATCCCGGAATATGTGACATGGCACGGTTACGAAGTTTGAGAGTGCTGCTCCGAACTCAAGTAGGATTTCGTCATTAGACCCTCTTGAGAAGTTCAGTGTCATTGAGTGACGTGTCAAGCGTGTTATAGAAGCCCGATTTCGTAGAGGTTTACATTAATGGCAGGAATAAACACCGGCATCTCCAAGCGATCATACTTTTTTTCCGCCCGTGTTTGCCTTCTCTCGCCGTTGTTAATTCAACTACACTTGGATACTAGGAAACGTGGTGCGAATAGTGAATATTTTGAGTTGAAAAGTAATCAATGTCTTACGGAATTACAAGCGTTCGTTTCATGTGCTAGACTACTATAAAAATACCTCAAGGAAAAAAGTGTACCATAGAACTTAAGGGGGGATAGACAGGAGAAATTCTTTTCTACGTGACCCTAAATCCTGACTATTGTCTATTAAGGAGAGGTTTTACATGCGAACTCAATTCACATTCCACAGTTTTTGAATTGTTTTGTATTTGATTGATGTTTCCGGGCATACCAAACATGTAAAAAATCACCGCTGTACGAATGAGTGTTGAATCGTATAACACGGTCGGTTGAACGAAAGAATGTGGCAGTTTCTCGAAAAGTGTAATATGGGGGTGGTCTGGCTTGTTCTCCCTGTTACGTGAGCGACAAAATAAGAGATGTGTTGCTATCGAAGTTGCACACCAATTGGAGGAGGTTTACATATTGAGAATGTTATCTATTTGTGAGAGGGATCACTTGAAAATTCCTGATGAGACAAAAACGCACGAAACAAATCACATTGAAACACCAGAAACTGATAAAGAGGAGTTACTGTTAGAAGAATAGATGTGCTCATGGTGGTTAACCGGAGCAAATTATCGTGTTAGTCAGAACACATTGCAAACCGCTCTCGAGATCAAAGTATTCTGATGAGAATGTTTGACCACGAATTGTACCACCTTTTCCCTGATCACCTAGACTATTCAATCAGGCCTACTTTATTTTGGCAGTGTATTCTAAAAGACCTTGATAATATCTTCGCCAAATTGAGTAGTTGGGACGGTAACTCAGTTTCCTCTTTTAGGTTTCACATAATCGGTATTCAACGCATGGTGAACATCGCTTCACCAACACTTCGGCAATCGGGTATATCGATCGGCCGCTTTGTCGTGGACCACTCACAACATTTGCCAGTAGCAACTTGTTCGAGTGCGTATATTGGGGACCATCCTCTTGATTGACCTGAGCTCTTCTATGGCTGGCTAGGTACAAAGATATATATATTTAATTTTCATAATCTCCAAGGTTTAAAAATTATACTCCTGTAATAGTTGGATTGGTTTTCGGGGCTAGTACAAAACGGTATTTCACGATGTGCTCCTTGACACCTACGGCATACTCGATTGAACTTTCGATTTGTCAGTTGCACCCGTCAGTCGTTCCAACCACTATTGAGCATGGCCAATTATTTTACTATCTAACCAGCGAAATTACTTCAGTCATGTCAGTTAAACACTTTTTCAGCCACTGTTCATTACAGCTCCCGCTTGTGGGTCTCTTTCACAAACAATCCTGTTGGTACTAGCGTCGGTGAAGTAAAAAAACAATGAATTGTCTTATTTCTGAAAGTGCTCCGTTATATAAGACACTCCGGTTCTCAGTGCTCACTGGTTTTCTCTGATTTGGCTTCTTTCTCTCTAATACCGCGACATCCATAATGTCTCTGAGCTTTCCATGATATCCGACTGGTCCTCTGTCTGTTGTCGTCACCGCTGATTATATTAGCTCCTGTGTTACACGTGATATTTGGACATCTATCCGTTTCGTTACTGTTATCAAACTAGCCTGCTTTCCCAGCGGTGGTGGCGGGTCTTCGATGAACTTGTTTGTCAGTGGGTGGTCTCTCAATACCGAGTCCGTTACTAATAAGGCGCTCTGTCAAGCAAGCCTTGTAGAGTGACGGCAACCACGAAGGAATCCGCTTCTGTTTTATAGTTTGGCCACATTGTGCCTCCGTGTCAGCTGCTGAGCTTCGTTCACGGTGACACATTTCAACCTCGTCAGGTTCATTCTTGCCGTCCCTGTCACCACCTTCGTCGTGCCTTTCACAAGCGTCTACCGAACGGTCTTCAGATTCCGGCGGTCAGTCTTAATCCCGACCACTTCGGCATTTCTCACGTCCAAAGTGTTTAGAACCTCTCTGTATTCGAAAGACATTTTAATTTTCGAGTTAAACGCGATGCCAAAATGGCTGCCGGCACCAAAGGTGATTCATTACGAGAGTTACCACATACAACGGGCGAATTCACTTCCGTAAGCGGAAATACTCATTTGCACGCAGTGGTCATCCTACTGCTTATCCAGTTGTTTTGTATTCGGTTGGACACTTAATCTAGCTTCAGATATCTGACTATCGTTTTCCGTGCGCTAAACGAGCGGTGATTCGATCCATATCGCTTAAAAATCTGGAGATGGCTGTAAATGCGTGCATCCAGACAACTTACTGTTTACAGATGTTATGTTTAGTCCATTACAGTTTCCCACCTCAGCTTTCTACTCGACGGAATGTTCATGCGTAGCCGGCTGTTGACTCAGTCCGCTGATAATTGTCAGGACTGCACGTGATTGATTTGGGGCATCACACTTATTGCATGATATGTATTGTTCGACTCTATGTCGAATCTTCTTACTGAGACCAAAAGAAACTTGCCATACCGTAAAGGACACCTTTGCAGAATGAAAGTTTTAGTGGGAATGGCTGTATGGAAAAATGAAATAAGCAACGCTTGCACAGATTGTCAGTCAGCTTCTACTGTGGAGCGCATTCTCCAGTGAATGGTTTATGTATACCCTAACTGAAGTGTGCTCTTGAGAACGCGAAAATTAACGTATGCTTATTATCGCCCACATGTTTCTGGACATCAGACATTCAGTTTTATATAACTGGGTACCACACTATGAGTTAATGACTCGCAATTACGACCTTGGCGCGTCTATGGGTTGTTTATCGTCCTGTCGGTTGTTTACCTTACCGTTGATTTCCCACCCTTTGCAGATTTTTGTGTGCGTTCAGACACACAGATACACAAGATTGTTTACCAACTCATGTTGACCTACTCAACCTTGCCTGTGCGTATGTCGGTGCTTATATCGTCTGTCCATACGACGGTCAGTAGTCGATGGGTTGGCAAACATTGTCGATAGAGAGCTTGCACACACTCGCGTTTTGCTCAGCCGGTACTGCCAGTTGTTTTGAACTAGACACACGAAGTACGTTTTACGATTATCAGCGCTGTAGGTATCTAAACCAAGCGAGTATATTGCGTCAGTCTTTATGATGCCACTCTGTTCACTTATGTAGTAAAGATATGATGTTGATTGTTGCGGTCTCGTCTGCTTGCTTCGTTTGGTGGCTGGCCCACACGATGTTTGTGAAAGATTTGGTTGACTTTCTTGTGTTGTTTTCTATGCGCGCACGTCTCAGGGTTGCGTTCCAGGCTACATTAGTTTAGTTAATATCTAATCTATTCTCCGAGCTCGTATTTTCTATCATAAAACCCTTGTGCATGAAACTTCCAAAACTTGGGTTTTGTCTTTGAAATTTATTTGTGTGCTGTTGGTTTACTGAAAGCTGTTTGCATCGTTAACTTGGTGTTGCCATTTGGAGATTTCGTCGTTTGACTTGCTTGCTATACGTGTCGCTTGATAGAAAACTGTGACGTTATGTGGATCGTAATAATGATTGTTGACAGGGCACCTACTTGGTAGTATGTAGGCGGTGAGGCTTGTTGAGGGTTTGGTGCAGTGATTTAAACTGGTCTGATTCCATGTGAGCCTGAATGTACGCATCGAAAACGGCTGTGTTCTGTAGATCTGAACAACCTGCTTATCTACATGTCTCTGCATGTAACCTAACATCGCACGACAACAACAAGCCCCTTGTGTTGTAAGGGCGTTTTATGCATAGGCAACCTCGGGTTTAAATCCCATCACGCTTCCTCCGTCCCGTCGGTCACTCTTGTCCATATCAGTTCGTCAATATTACAATATCGTTCCATGCAAATGTCATGCGCTGGTATGCTTTTCCTCATGTGGCTAGACCGTTGATTCAAAAGTAGCGTCTGACTCGATTTTCCGTCTTGTTAAGCTCATCAGTAATATACATTGTTGTCGTGATTAGAACTCGAACTCCGATCTGTTTTTCAAACGACCATGTTAACCCTCACGCCTCTGATCTCACACTTATTCCAACGTCATCGTGCTGTGCCGCCTTTCAGATTACTAAGTGGTTAGCGTACAAATTGCTTGACGTTTTCCCCCTTTTAAAAAATAATGTGTTCCGATGTTAGCATTATGGAACGATTGTTGGCCATAGTTAAATATTAGAACTGGTCACCTGCCGTTTTATGCTATTCGAACTCCGCACATTTCTTATTTATAATATCAGAAAATATTAACTAATCTGTTGTTACTTTTTGCTCACTTTGGACCATGATCATCACTTGCATTGTTGACAGTAGATGTTGATTTCCGATAACGTTGTAACGGTCTTCCAAGTGAAAATCCTACGGACAAGCTAAAGTTAATGTTCGCTTTATCTTTTGACAGCGTGTGCTTCCATATTGCCGGTACTCGGGTCTTCCAAGAACTATCAATCGTCCTGAGGTTATATAGAATTATGACTTCTTTTACAGTAGCGTTTCCCAAAGTGGACTATGAAGGGATGCATAAGATGATAATTAATAAATTGGACGGTAATGAGTGGAAGTGTGACGCTTTGGGGAGAGTCTGATGTTCAGTGATCAGCCTATTAGTTCCAGTAACTGAGCTAACTGCTTTAATGTTTTTAAGTAAACTGCATTTTTTGTCGTTAACCCGACATCTAGTCACCTACACGTTCGTTCTGCTGATCGAACGTATAGCCCAGGTTATCGAGCGCACGCTGATATCATTATAACAAACACATCCCTTGTCTTAACTTTTGAACATACATGTTGGCTTGCATTAAGTACTGTTTTATTGTTACTGTTCTACCTCTGCTGTTTACTCAATTTATACGAGGTGAGGAGAAGGATGATTACGTCGAACGCGGGGAGCTCTGGGCCTGTGAGCCGAACAAGTTTGGGGACCACTACTTTTCAATAACTTACCAGTGCAGTTAACTTCTTCAACCTCTTCAACTGTGAAATTTCTGTTATAGAACAATGGATTTAGGTTGTTTCAGTAACGTTCATATTGTCTTCTCGGTGAGACAAATACACGCTTCGTCGGCCGTATAATATTTGCAATTTGTTAATCTTACGCGCTCCTCTATTCCACTATTCAGTGCACTGTGTTCTGTTTTTATTGTTATTCACACTTGCTATTCTACCACTACAGATGCCCTTGTGCGTATGGATCGCGGTCAGCTGCAAAAATTTGCCCAGTACTTGATTGCATCTCATCCAAACAAAGTGCTGCCTAGTGCTCAACTGTTGGCCGATCAGCTGTTACAACCTGAGTCGAACATTAACAAAACATCTGGTATGTACTACTTTTATACTCGCACCCTTGGTGACACCGCACGTTGAACTCGGATCGTTCATTCTTCCTTGGTTTTCACCGCATGCAGTCTACCAATTTAGTCTATGCTGACCTGTTAAGTAGAGTGGATGGTCTCCTATCCGGTTGAGGTTTTCGTGATCATTTTAATCATATGTTTGAAACACTGTCCGAAGTGGGAACGTGCCGTAGTTAATGGTGTGCCTGTATTCATAACGTTTCTAGTTCTGTTGAACCTTGCTTTGTCATTTTTAGTACATTTTTCCTTTACTACGGCATTCCGCATTGCTGTTAGGATGAGCAGCAGCAGCTCGAACCGCGGTACCTACTGGTCAGACTCATGACCGTTGGGAGTAAATGAATGACTTGTCTTATGGTTGCCGCGGTGTATCCGATTCCATTCTTACTTTGCTGATTATCCATTGAAAGTCTTGCTTCAAACTATCATTCTTTTACAACCCACGCCTTCCCCTTGCCGTTTTCGCAATCCAGACGTTTCCTAGATGAAGCTGGGTTTTCAATCCCTTGATAATGACGCCGGTTGATAATCAAACAGTTATAGACTCTAGCTTCAGTTTCCTCAACTGTTTCGAGAAATCTGACACAGCTGTCCACATGTGATGGAGTACAGTGACAGTTGCCTGATAGTGGAAAAACAGGAAAATTAACTTGAATCATTTAATCTGTCGTGCAGGCGTGATTTATACGGAGTCTGTCCCTCGGTTACGGAGTGCATTGATGGTTGAATTCAGCGTACCGTATTCTATTGCAAGCACAGTTTGGTTTTGTTTATTTTCTGTGTAAACTCCAACGGTTACAGTCAAAACGCACCAGGTAGTGGCAACGTTGTTTGACCTTTTGACGGAAAGTTTAGCTCCGGACAGCTCGACGTGTTCTACTCTCTAAAGCTACGATGGTTTTTGTCAGATTGGTTGAAAGATAAACTCTTAGTTTTCACTGGCCAACTTGAATGAATATCACATTCAACACTGTTTGTAGTCAGCAGGCTGATCTCCCGGTGTGACTAAGTTGACATGTGTTTGCCAAGGACAATAGTAGTGGTCGTATGCGATTATAAACAACAGGACAACGATACTGCGTCTGTATTTGTCAGGGGACAAACACTTGAAATCTTTGTGCACTGTGTACGTCAAGTTAGTTGTAGTGAGCCATACAGAGGTTTCAGTGCTTGTAGCAGTAGTTTTAAAAACAGATTTCTGAGACAGACGTATCACCGTTGGTTTGCACTCTGACTCCAGTCGTGTTTCGTGGATTTGAAAACGTACTGGATAACTTTAACCGAAGCATAGCAGTCGGTCACTTCATCTTTCAGTGTTGCTTTTCGTGTTACTTATCCGTCGTTCTGGCTGCATAGTGTTGATTATTACGGTTACAAAGTTATGACAAGTGAGCACACACTTAGTGTTAACTTGATCTCACACTATTTTCAAGGTTTTATCTCACAGGACATGCATAGGCGCACTTTATTCGTGCTTGTTGTGAAGAATGTTCACGCACAACATTGTTGATTGTCTGTATGTCACAGTATTCATGCTAACTCATCTGCTTGCATTTACATTATTAGCTCTCTGAGGCAGTTCATTAAGTCGAGCCCGGTTTCCTCGATTATTCTAGCTGTCTTGGTTTCGACATCCTGATAGTATTCGGCCCATGGTTAGCCTTGTAAGTTATGATGGCGAATATCTCGAGGCGTATAAGCTGAAAATATGTAATGAAAATCAAAATCTCCTACTACTCATCAGTAATCAAATACCGCCCACTAAGTCAATGATTTCTGTGATTTCAACTTGGAGAGAAGTCCTAGTCTATGGTACATCGATTAGAGTTAACAGACAATAACTGTCTCATCTCGAAGCGATCGGGCAACCTGATCATTACTCACAAACGAAAGTGGTTGAGTGTTCACATATGATAATTCGGTCGTGCCTAATGTGAGGTCAATAGCGCAGTGATAAACACGGTTGCCTCATGAACAGCGTGGCCGTGGTTCTAGTCCCGGCAGTGGCGAGGATATGCACTACTGACGAGCTCGAATGAGAGCGAAACTCGAGTCTAGTGCTTCTTTTCGAAACGGGCCGACTGGAAAGTCTATGGGAATGCGACAGCTGCGATCAATTGTAGGTGATGTTCAATGTTTATGAAAATCAAAATCCCCTACTACTCACCATGTAATGAGTTTGTTGGCAAGACTGGAATGTTATCTGATCTGAAGCAGCTCCACATTTGCTGTGCACAAATCAGACTAATTTCGTACCAAGCTTTGATGATGACGATGTTCAGGCGTGACATTTCGCTGATCACTTGTGATTTGTGTATATCCTATCTGTTCACGGTGATCATTAGGAGTCCACTGGCAGATCCATTCACATAATCCTCTCAACCTCTGCTGCAGCCAGTCAGCAGTCAGTCACCCACAGTAATTGTTACGGACCTTTTGTCAGGATGAACAATTTAATTCCCAAAATAACCTTATACACACAATAATTCCCAACCATTCGTGACACTTGTGTGTGAAGAAGAAGGAGGGAAAGCCATACGTGACACCACATTATGTTTTGTCCGGTTTGACCAAAGCGTTCGCCAACTGCGGTGCTCACGTTCAGTGTTTTGTTTAGTTTAAATTTATCATTTTGATAACCGGCTTACAACGATTATCGTGTGCCATTCAACATAAAGTTATTTTCCTTGCAGCCGATGTTATTTCTTTGTTTGGTCTACCACACTAGTTTATTTATTTTTCTGTCAACATTGTTAATCTGTTAACGATCCTTGACTAGTCTCCGACTGACAGTCTGTGCAGCGTATTGGAATCTTGAGTCACTTCATCATTGTCGAATCAAAATATCAGCTGATAATCTCTTATGTCGAATGTCTTTTCCTGGTACTGTAGATTGTCTTAAGACGGGCATAATGGTCATTTTTATACAGAGTTCAAGATGGTTACTAGTATGACAACCGAATTGAAGCTCTGTGCCCCTCACAGACGACTGTGTTTGGGGTGTTAGGTTGATAGCATCTAATCTGGCTTAGTGGTGTGTATGTTACTGTTGTTTGGCTGAGTTTTCTGGGAAGTAGCATTTAATAGAGGATAATAATGAGAGCTATAGAAAAGTTAGCACTCTTTCGGATGACGCCCCATCTTAATTTTCGAATGATTTTTTATTTACGCTCCATAGACACCTCATTATTGATGTAACGTATATTGAATAGAGTTCAATACAATAATAGGCACAGTACCATATAGCATGGACCATATTGGGAGAGAAGTAAAAACGCCGGTTGTTTCATGCCTCAAAGCCGATTCAATTCACGACCGCTGCGTTGCGTTTCCCGATGGACTCTGGATGGCCAATTAAGTCTGTACACTTTAATTAATCGTGCACAAGCAGTAGTTGCTAAAGACGAATAATTAATGGACATCTTTCGCTCAAATCTTATTGAGTCTGAATGTATTGACGCAGAATGTGGCCGCCCTTTTGTAATTAAGTTCAGGTCTTGATAACGCAGGTGAGCAAATGCTAGCCTATCCTTTGTAATGCAAATTTTGATCATCTCAATCACCACTTCATTAATACCCAAGCGATTTCCAAGCCAGACACCCGTCTGTCAGCCCTCATGCCCCACTATCAAGTTTTAATGTGTTCATACCCGTTCCAATATTGAACGAACACTGTTTACCTTTGAGTACAGGGCACATTCTGTGCTGATGCTACCAGCGTACTTAAAACGTTTCGGGGTGTCTGTGAATAATATCGGTTTGGAGCGAGGTTATTTACATTTCCCTCGATAGAAAGTTTGTGCTGTCCCTAAGGCCTCCAGTATGACAGAGTTAAAGGAGCAGAACGGTGATGGACAACCTTGTCAGATATCGCCAGATCTATTAAGTACCTACTCACCCCGATACGTGTTGATGTTGACTGTTTGCTGATGGGTAGTGGGGTCTCTCGACTGCTGCGAACTGAATACCCAGTGCATTTGATGACGTCTAGTTTATACAAAGCAGTTTTACGAATTATGTCCCATCTCGCCTACCACTGAGTTGCTGATGTTGACCCCACTGCTCAGTGAACCGAGATAGTCTCTGATGGTTACGAAAAGACTGGCTACCACTCACCTGCGTGGCCGCATCTTAAATTTCACGATAATGCATTATCCCAACTGCCTATCCATTGGGCATTTTCGTATCTGTAATGTTTTTGTTTGGTTGTACGACCCACACCTAGTCCATATTTCTGTCATCCATCTCTGGAAGATGGTTGACCTGGCGATCTATTCAACCGATCGTTGATGGACAAAGAGTAAATATCTCCTTAAGGCCTGGGGCATTCTTTAATCGTGAGACCGTCTAGGCTATTGCCACCACAACCCAGTTCTAGCCATTCCCACTGATTGATCGAAGTAGCTCAGCTACGGTCCGCGTCACTGTCGGTTGTGCGTATTTCCCATGCCTGCATCGGCACAATGCACATTGAGGCTGTCGTTGTCTTGTCCACGCCCACTGGTCCACCACCTCGCGTGCCAACATTGCACGCTGTCCCCAACATCGTATCCACCTCCTCGCTGTAATCCGCTTGAGTGATGCACGAACGCACTTGTCCCCAGGTGGTCGACTTACGATTGTTTAGTTCCCTTCCACTCGGTTGCCTGTGTCTTATCGTCATCGTGCGCTTGATCACCCACGTTGCCACGACGCGACTGGGCGGCATGACTAAGCCAGTCGTGACCTGTCTTTTGGTGTCCTTCTTGGGGCATTGCTCTACACCGACCCTTGTATGTGTGCGCGCTGCTTACTGCCCGCGTGTACGCGCGTGTGTTTCTATTTTCTCTGCCTGCATTTTGACAACAGAGTCCAATTACGGTTGCAACTCGTTTGTAATGGTGCCCCACTCTCATCATCCGTCCCCTTCTGTCGCAGATGCCGAGTGCACGTACGGTTCATCAAACGCACTTGATGTGAATCGTCGTGTGTGTAACTGTCTGATTGATTATTTTCGTCGACATACCATTCTGGGCTCAGCGACGAGGTTGTACACGTACGTAAGCCTTAGTCCAGTCAAGTGCGTTTTGACAGTGGACCAGGAAGTAGACCATGGAAAGGATCGCCTTGTGTGTGTATGTGTGTTACCTGTGTCCGGTCCACCGTTTCCTCACACGCATTCAACTGAGACTGCAACAGGGTCGGGTCATTCATGTCGAACAGCCGTGAATGAAGTTCAGTTCCGACCGAACAGATTTCAAGCCCATATGTGGATCTAGGTGCTTGTTTGTTTGTTCGTGCGTTGAAATTTCTCTCTACGCTACGCGGTACGAATGCCATACCGTTCCTGCAGTCAGCCTATGGATAAGCTTTCAGTATGCGTTTGTGTTTGCCATTCGATCATCATATCCTCTCTGCGAATGTTTGTCGTTTATTCATCACTAGTGGCGAGTAATGACCCAGGTTGTCCGCTGACAACATTCACTTGGATACAGTTCTTCATGTTGTAGCCTCTCAATATATACGGTTTGTCTGCATCGCGTTACCGATACCTTCAGTATAACTACTATTGACACTATTACGGTTCTATTATTGCATGAAATTGTTTGGTTGGGAGTATTTGAGGATATGTGCGGGACATTTAGAGTGAAGAGCACCTGAGAAAGGTGCTTCCGGGTTGTGACTTCAAGGTAATTATATTTTATGTCTAGCCAACTTGAGGCTAACCCTTTCAGGTTTTACTATCACAAGCTCCATTTCATTTTTTTTGTCATATGCATCCGAGCGGTGTCTGATGTAGTGTTCACTACCTGCGATCTATCTGACTCACAGATCTAGCTTGTTTGTGTCGAAGGTGTTCCTATGCTGTTTCTGTCTAATGATCATTAATAACGGCAGTTTGTTCATCATAAGCGGGCTCGTTTTTTGTTGGACAAAGTTGTGGTTCGTCGTTTTGTTCGCTGAAGAAAACCCCGACTGTGCAGGACCGATCTTCATGCAAAACTCGCGTTAAATACCCGCTTGCCAGCACAACAGGCATCTAACTGAAAAAGCTGTGTTCGAATGTGAGTGATGTTCAGTTTGTTTCATTCCAGTCTGGCCTTAAACTTCATCAATAAAAGCTGGGTATGCAGTTGTTTGATACGGCACCAAGTCTTATGCACAGAGTGTTTGTCACATCAAAACATATTTGGTAAGATCGGCATTGGTTTTGAAAATCTTGGTGACGTTAGGTCAAATCACGCAACAACTGTGTTCACCATAAATGGTGTGATTTACTGGTGTGCATTCCTGATCGGAAATCCGTAGAAATTATATGTGGCTTATTAATTTATGCTAGGCTGCTGAAGTAAGCTGTTCGAATTGCAGTCACTCGTTGACGTGTGCTCAACTGACGCATCGAAGCCCTGAATCCAGTTTGTAAACGCACATCGTTTAGCTCTTGAATAGTTATAACCTATACGGTACTCGTATAGTTTTGTAGCGGTCAGTTTTCCTATTTTTGTGATTTCCTTTTGTGTAACGGTTATTCAACAGAAATTACTTCTGCTACCGAATGTTCGACCGCCCATGTCTACGAAGCATTAACGGCTTGCGATGGAAACAGATTGTCAGTATTGGCGAAGTTTACCGTTGTGTGATCGGGACGGATAGACTCTACCGACCGCTTAGCCTAGCAATGTCGTCCCACAGACCTCATTGATTTAGACGTCGCGCTGTTTGTTATATGATGTTTTGATTGCGATTGGGGGATTAAGAGTGTGGTGGTTGGTATACGGCATGGCATGAAAGCGTAGTGTACTTCACTGGGGCGTTCTTGGCCAGGATCTGAAGAGTGATGGATATCTTTGGACAAGAGCACTGTTTGCCAAGATGAAGAGTTGAAGTGTATGATGCTCTCGTTGCGAAGTTCTCTACAACAATTTAGCCTTGTTTTCTACATCTTTGTTCTTTCATTTTACGTAATTCACATTTTTTTTTCGTTTTCTGTGACGCTTGAGAGATCGTATGACCGACTGCGTTTATTATAGGCTGTTTTGCGACACGACTCGTTATTTTATTGTTATCCGTCTTAGCAATACAATATATTTTTGAGAAGGGGTGAATTATTTATATTTTTGTTGCAAGGTGTATATCAGGTTGACCAGTATTTACATCTCGTTTGGAGGGACTGTGTATCGTTCCATTAATTTCCATTAGCTGAAACCAGTATGTTTGATTCTGTACGTTCAATCAAATAGCGATTCTGTTTCCTTACCGTTGACTATTTGTTCGTGTGATTAGTGCAGTCTGAACACTGGCCACCAATCATTCTTATACTGTGCTTGCTTCGACGGACTGGGCGTTCATCTCACTCTGGCCTGGTTCATGAACCCTGTGCGATCCACAATTTGTGGTTGGTCAGAGCTGATACAACCACCACCCATGTTTCGTCCGCTGTCTGTCTATAAATGTTTTCGTAACTGCCTCCCTCATCAGCACACACATCCGCAGTCTTGTTCGCGGAGGGCGATTTTGTGCGGTAGGCAGAACACCACATTTTCATTTATTTTTCCATCGTTCTAAACCTCGATCAACCTGCATCTGGGTGGTCCAAATGACAATGTTTTGCTGTGCTTCTCAGGCTCGCGATATTTCTGACGCATAGGCGCACGCGCTGGCATACGCGTACACGTAAAAAAATGACACATGCAAACTGCTTACGCTCGATTTTATTGTGATTGGTGTGCTTTTTTCACCACTAGACTTAACCTCCCATTCATTCCATTGGGATACGTGAAACTACTCTAGCCATCGTGTTTTCGGTATGTCGAATACTGTTTCATTTCGCACGAGCAGTGGTATTCTGAATAACGATTGCTGTGAATTCTTTGACTGTGAGATCCTTCTTAAAATTGACCTCTGTGTGATAGTCGACGACTTAAAATTTATAAGAACATTAGAGTTGTTAGTCCTATTGAGGCTAGGTGGACCAGGCACATGATATTTTTTGCTTGTGACTACAACAAACGATTGTATAGATGAGGTCATTCGCCTGGATATTCACACATTTAGTCAGTGCGTGAGTCTTCCAAGGGGTTATTACCAGATGATTTTCTCAGAGGTAAGGATAATGTAATAACCAAAAGAGTGATTTAGTTCAGGTCACGCACAATTTCAAGAGCTTGACATTAGATTGCATCGACTCGTGGGTACTAACTTCGGCTGCCTCTAATGCTGCTCTTGCTTGTAATTTGACACTATAAGACTCCTCTTTGCATGTTATCTTGACTTTTGCATAGTCTAAACGCTCATATGGTGGTTCAAAAACGAACAGAAGAGGAGACTCTTTACCTTTCAAAACTGCCTTGTTTATTGATATCATTCTTCCATCATGCGCGTTATTGACGGTGCCACACAATGAAAGTGGTGCTGTACAGACAACAGTTTGTAATTTCAAGAGAAGGTCATTCATCCTCACCTTCCTGATCACGGTCAACATTAAATCAAAATTTGACGTTGTTGCTCACCTGCCACAACCTTGGAAAAATGAACAGCTATTTGTCTAAAATGGAAGGGGGTAGTTGGGTTGGGTTCCCGTTTCTCACCGCTTGCAACACCGAGGTGCTACACCTTTGTAAGTCAACATACAAGTTTCAAGATAGAGCGAGATAAATAATTGGCATCCTTTGTACAGGATCCGACAGTTGTAGTCTGTGCATTCTCAAAGACTCAACCGATGAATTTGTCTTTATCCTCCCCACCAGTTATCCGTTTCCTATCTTCATTGTTGTCGAAATATGTGCAATTAATTGCAGACATCGATCGTCAGATATTTGGTGGTAGCATACGTCCATCCATCCTGTGCGACCACGTTATTCAGCTGTAGAATAACATTGCTCTTTGTTACCCGACATACACGACCAATGAGCTTCAAAGGAATTTCTTTCTGTCACTAGAGGTGGCGCAGCTCAGTCCGAGATATGCATATTTTCTAACCAGCGACACGATTTAGCTATCTCATTAGTACGGACATCGAGTTGTTTGTTTCCTCGGTTGCTTAAACTGCTGGTACTGGCAGTGTGGCACCGCTTATCCTTCCACATGTAATCGGAATGTCAGGTATTAGCAGCAAACGTTTCATGACACAATAGTTTTTGCACTATTTATATCAAGGCGGACAACGTCAGTAATCACTGTTCTGACGAAACATTTCGTCGAGTTGGTTCAAGGACAACTGCTTGAAATGTTTCTCATACTGTGGTGATTTCCTACCTCGGCTATCTTAAATGGCACCTGCGTTTGGACAATCTGATACTGTCTAACGCACGTGTTAACTGATAAGTGATACTATGATAGGCATCAGTATGTGGTTCACGTGCATCTGCGCTAAGTTTCGTGTAGCATTTTCATGATAAATTTTTAGGTAATTGTGGTGCATGACACCGTTTGTATGACAAGCATGTGCACGGAATCGATTAACTGTTTCTAATACGCTAGTAATCACTCTTGTCAAACTAAAAGGAATGTTATAACCACAATTCGGTACTTACATTCCTAATACTGATCTAGAATTTGTGGCTACTCCTAACCCTTAGACTGTGTTTTTCAAAATGAAATGTGGATCGTCTAACGGTGAATATCATTCGTGTTCAATAACGGTGTTCAGATGTGTGTACGGTTGTTGACTTGGCGAGTTTCAACGTCAGCTGGTTGTTGACTTCTGACACGGACTGAACGAATTACTTTCCGTTGCTGTGATCTGATTGTCTGATGCTGACTGTCTTACCCCCAGTTGGTGTCCATTTTTAGCTTTTGCACTGCATATCAGTCTCATTAAATCACAATGCTTATTGCGCTAACCGTATGTTTCGTTGTCTCTGCTTAAGCCACAGGGTTTGTACTGATACTTTTTGTATTCCCGTTAAATCATTTTTGTCATTTTTGTGACGAAGGTATTTCGTAGTTTTCTGTTTTGATAATCAGATGTGTAATTTCCATTGTTATTCTCAAGCGGTCCCATTACTCTGATCCTGGTGGATAGTTCCTGTTTATGATTATTAGGAAACTACAACACTATTTTGTGCACACCCATTTTCTCCCTCTGCGTTGGCGCTACCGTGGCGAAAACCGAATACGATCTCTCTCTTTACACGTTTTCATTTGAGGCCAATATGACGCCGTTGCGGTCGCTAATAGTTACTTTCGTGCATAACGAAAACGTGCTTACTTCTGACAGGTTTATTTTTATTGCTCAATCATTGCACAATTATAATGTTTGTGGCTGGTTACGTGCCTTCATGAGGTGTGCACTAGGTGACGTTTCATGTTGCATCATCACCGAAAACACTACACACGTCAGGGTTTGATGCTAAGGCGTACCTGTCATCCACGCCTAAGAGAGAAGACATCAGGACGTCCCTAGAACAAGATTATATATCTCAGTCCGTGAAAATAGCAAATGAGACGGTCAATGAAGATAACTCACACACTTTTCGGTAACTTCGCTCGCCTTAACTTTAAAACCTGGTGGATAAATATCTGGACTATCGTTTTCACACTTACCCGTAGGCCATGGGTTTAGTTTTTTGGTGCTAGTGTTACCCGGCAAGGTTGAATTAACTGTCCACTGTTTTGTTAATGACTACTGGAACCAGCCCGTTGCAAATAAATCTATCCAAATCGCCGGACCTATTAACGAAGATCCCTTAGTGCTTGAAATTGGTTAGTTTAAAACTTGCGCCTCAACGTGTAAAACGGAAGATTATCTATCGACGGCACTCCCGCCACTAACCCCCGCTCTCTGGGGGGTACTTTGGTGCGAGCCCTTAAACTGTCTAATGATTGAGATTTGATTTTAATGCGTTATCTTCACCTGAAACGATCAGCTTGTGGGGGAGAACGTGTTTATATCTACGAAGGAAAGAGCCAGAATATACATCCCGACCTGATCTCTGGTAAGCATTCAGTTGACTAACGCGGTCGATAAACGTGTTCAGAAAGCTTGTGACCGACTCTTCTTTTGACGCCCCAAATCTTCTGAGACACAGAGTGTCCAGTATACAGGGCTAAATCGACCACCTGTTCTACTACTGCTTTCCGGTGGGACAGGTTAAAATGCCAAAGATTCAAGGTTAATGCCAATTCTTTTTCTGTTGGCCGTCTGAGTGTTGGTCACTGACAGTTCACACTCCCTTGGCTGCTACACACTTCGTCACAGGGAATTGTCTAGCTCTCACGTACGAAACGCAGTGAGATGCCGATGGAGACTTGCAGCTGCCTTGAGGTGAGTATGTTACTAACAATATACGAAAAGTTTCTAGATCTCACACCATAATGGGTATATTTTTTCACTGTAACCAGGATTCTGTAATGGTCTTTCGGATACCACTTGTATCGTTCCGAGTTCTGTGTGAAAGTGCTGTTTAGTGTATGAGCAACAATATTCCCGAGGCAAATCACGTGAATACGAATTATTTCGGTTTGTGAACCTCATAGAACAGTGCAGGCAAGTACCGCCATGCATGTCTATTCATCCATTGTTTGGGGTAGCATTAGCCTGTTGAATTGATGTACGTGTGTGCAGTTTCGTCCCGCTTCATCCTATGTGACAATCTGCAGTCCAACGACTTACTTCGTATTTACACTGGTTGATTCTCAATGTGGTCTGACCATTTGTCTATCATTTGTCAGTTGTTAGCCTTACACAAACCGTCATTATAACGAATTACAGACATCCCAGAGGAACAAAAGTTGTGAAATCAAGACGTGAAATGTCGATGATATCAATTTCCATTCTTTATTGACCTCATCTGAGAACTATGTTGCTAATCATTTGCGACCAATTCGGAAGGCCCATTTCACCCAAACTTTCCCAGACAGGTGACCAGCTTACTCGTGCCACGTTGTTCATTTGTGATCTGGTCTCTTTTCTCTCACTGTCTTTTGATTTGTACACACATCAGTGAACAATTTTCTTGGACTGCTTTTTAAAATATTCTGTTCGGTGGTCTAATATTAATTTTTGTTTTGCTATAATGGTAGTCCAGTGGTAACAGATCTGACGACCGGTTGCACAGTCGTCAGTTTTAGTATCAGCTATAGGCATCTTTTGTTCCGAAGGTGAAAAACCTCCTTTTGATGAAGTGTTCTTCATGTCACTTCGTTAAGGCGCTCCGGATCCGACTGCGGGTGCCAGTTTGGAGGATGTGGCTGCATGGTATCTGGATGAGATGGGTGTACGCGACCAGTTACGCACGGAGCTGGCAAACCTGGCGAGCGCCGGATCCGTGTCCGGCATCACGGGTTACGTCAATTCGGGTGCAAACAACACTAACAACAGCGCGCGCAACACTTCTGGTTTATCCGCTGCTGCGCTCACTGTAATTTCCGGTATGGGACATTCGGGGACATCGGTAAATCACGTCAGAGGTTCATCAAACTCGGTTGATGTCAATCGGATGGTAGAAGCTGGTTCTACGCAATTGTCTAACGCAGAGGGTGCGAACCTTGAGGCCACCAGCCATATATCTGATTCCGGTAAAATTATTCTTTTTACATTTTCTATGGTTGCGGTCACCGAATCATTTTATGTATGCTTTACTAGCTTATTGAGACATACAGTGCATAACCTTATGAAAGTAGGATACGCGTGCCAAACAACAGGATAACCATTTCCGTTATCTATCTTGAGTCCCGGCTCACATTACACTGTTATGAGTCGGTCTACTTTTCATATGCTCACCCTATCTTGGGTTGTGCATACAAACTAGCTCAGCTTGCTTCCAGATCTCACAACTCGGGATAGTTTTGGTAACAGAAATAAATCTCAACTGCGTATGCCCATCCCAAGTGACCTTGACTTCCACAAATAAGACTTCTGTAATCAGTCACATAACTGGTTCGAAAATAAACTCACTGATATGGCCTATGCTTGTTTACATACTTGTGTGAACGACAAATGTTCGATAACAGCTCGGTACGTTCGAGCTCTGCAGAAACTCAAGTCAAAAAATGTAATCATCAAGCCAGACAAAATTTCCGCAGCATCAGTCATAGATAAGACGAGCTGTGTGGGAAAAATTTTGTCAATTCTGAGTGACACGAAAGTTTAGACTCCTAGACAGGTAAGAAGACGTTTATCTAATGGAAGGAAGAATCTGTCACCGGCTTGGAGTAATTCTTAAACACGGTTGGAGAGATGAAAAGATATCCAAACAATTAGATGGAGTCTGAATATGCATAAGGTATCGGAGTCAACCAATTCGTTCTTTGTTTAGACCGCTGCCTAGTTTCAAGTGTGTACGAGCTTTCCTGTTGAATGATCGAACAAACCGGTTCTGCTCACATGTGGTAGTGCTCCTTTGTCGTATTCGGTCGTTAGTCTGATTA
>JTDE01003861.1:27675-66916 GCA_014338405.1 Paragonimus skrjabini miyazakii | reverse complement strand
GTGTTTCCCTGTACAAAAAGTGAGGTATCTCAAATTGAAAGGGTACAGAGGGCAGCCACACGCATGGTTGTTGGGATGAGGGACCTCTCCTATAACCGGCGGTTAGAGCATCTAACTATGTACCTTCAGAGTTACCGGCGGCTCCGCGGTGACCTGATTGTGATACACCGCATTTTGCGAGGCGACATGGGTGAAGAGCTCAGAGCAGACTTCCCCCTTCGAAATGAGCACAGATTTCGGGGTTTACCGCTCACGATTCTCAAACAACGATCGGGACGACTTCATGCCGTATTTCGGCTGTCACGGCGGGCCGTCAATAGTTGGAATGCGCTACCAGCGCAGGTGGTTCTAGCACCCAATGATGTGCGCTCCTAGATGAGCATATGATGGCGCGCTGAAAGAAAGAGGATAGTTAACCCTGTTTATTCCGGTGTCGAGACGCTCAGAGAAGAGGCTTACACAGTCAGCGACTCCTGCCTTCTATCAATGAGCAATGAACTCACAGTAGTTCGTGAAGGTGCGTCATTTAGAGTTCCACCACACTGAATGAAGTATCCATTCCAGATTTGGAATTGGCCCAATTTGCGCACTGATGGCATTTCGGAGAAGACTTGTTTTTGGTATACAAAACTTTCGGTCAATTCTAACACGCCTTAAGAATAATACTTGTACCTAGTGAAAATAACCATCTAGAGGTAGCTCACTAAGACTACATCGGACTGGGTGTTTGGTTTGTTGTCAGCTCAGTTTTGGCGCCCGAGTGTGACCAGTCTGGAACAGCATACCAGGGTCTGTCGTAGCTACATCATCGATAGTTGAATTCAAGAACAGCCTTAAGGCTGTTCTGGTGTCCAGGCAACTTGATCGCAAGAATGAAGTCACTCTCTGCCTTCAACTGTTAATGTCTCTCAGCTATTGTCTGCTTTATATTGACTTTCTGTTTCCTACTGCTGCTATTGCTGACCCCCTCAAACTGAAAGTCTTCTGGCCTATCTTTTACTTTTAAGTCGTGCATCGCGGATTCAGATGCACATAGGCTTTCCCAGATTTCTCTGTTCTGTAAATTTCCTACGAATTCTCCAGAGTTTACGGATGACATTGTCTTACCCGGCTTCCTTGCCGAAGGCGCGCTGGCCATGCCGAATGTAGAGTCTGTTAACCTTTTTGCTCTCTTGTTATATACTGTTCTTCATACCTGTTATGTTCGTTGTTACCGGGAGTTGACTGTGGCAACAGCGGATTTTAGTACACTGGAGGAACTGAATTCGTTGGAATTTGTTTGCTATCTGACAGGAACTTTCTTCAAGCATATAGCGAACTTAGTGTGGTGGAATTTATCGTAGACAGTTATTGTAGATTATTTTGTAACATTGTCGATTGTTTTCTTGGTTTCCACTACATAATTGGTGAGCCCTCGTTGATTTCTTTTCATCGTTTGCTCAAAGTTTCTCCTTTCTGCATACTCCCCGAAAAATCTTTTCTCTCTTTCATTGCCTAATCGGTTTCTTTTCTTTGTGAGTGACTTTATTTTCCTTGAACATGGCTAATTCTGAACCAGATCCTACTGCTGTGGAAAATACAGTTTATGTTATACTTCCCGAGTTCTGTAGTCGTGATCCTAGGCTTTGGTTCGCTCAAGTCGAAGCCATCTTTGACTCTAGACGGAGACGCTCACAAAAGTCAATGTATAATTTTATAGTTGCCAACCTCCCAGAGCAGGTCGCTACTGAATTTGCCGATCTCATCTATACTCGACCTAGTGTTAGCCCATATGACACTTTAAAGGCCGCGATCATCAGACAAACTGCAGCAACCGATGAGCAGAACCTGCGAAAGCTTCTGACAGGAGTAGAGTTGGGCGACAGAACTCTTTCACAACTCCTCCACCACATGGCACAGCTTCAAAGCAAACATACGGTGAACGAACTAATCCTGCGTGAGTTGTGGCACAAAAATCTTCCGGACGATATCCGAAAAATATTGTCCATACCCGATTAAAACACACCGCTTCAAAAACTCGCAGAGTCAGCTGACCAAGTATACGAGAGTTATCAGAGCCTCACGGTGTCTCCTGTACACTTACCAGAAGCGTTTTAGAGCCATAGCCAGCAAACGGAACTGGATGCACTGAAGCAACAGTTTTACGACATTACCGTACAGCTATCTGCAATCACTAAACAACTGCCAACACAATTAAGAGGCCCTCCCTATCACCGCCAATCCCGAAGCCGTTCACGCAGACGAGGAGTTGATCGGGACGTGTGTTAGTATCATCGTCGATTTGGTTCTAAAGCGATCCTTTGTACCAGATTATGCAGTTTTGCTCATGATACTTCCCACTCGGGAAACGCCGAGGCCGGACAGTAACGGCGACGGCTGTTCGTGGCTCCTTCAACTATAGCCTATTCTACGTGTTCGACCGTTCAACTGCGCTGAATTTTCTCAATGTTACAGACGCAAAAGTTAGCGTTATTCCATCGAAAGGTGACAAACGCAATCTTCAACCGGTATGTTCGACGATTCTAACATACGGTGAGAAGCTACTCACGCTGGATCTCAGCCTTAGGCGTCAGTTTCCCTGGAGATTTACAGTGGCAGATGTACAACACTCGATAATTGGTGTTGATTTCTTATCATCCTTTGGACTCATAGTAGACGTTGGTACTAGGAAATTGATCGACAACACGACCACCTTGTCCGTACAAGGTAAGGCCACATCAATCAGTTCGATTGGACTGCAGTCGGTTTTACCAGATAACGGTTTTACAGCTATCCTTCGACAATTTCCACAACTCATCAATCCGTCTAACCTAACGTCACCACCTAAACATGATGTTTTACACCACATCGTCACCAAAGGTCCACCTACCTTTGCACGCCCCAGACGTTTGCCACCTCACAAACTCAAAGTGGCGAAGGAAGAAGTTAAACACCTCTTACAACTTGGCGTTATCCAGCTGTCAAATAGTCCGTGGGCCTCACCTCTTCACATGGTTCCAAAAAAATGACAGGTGACTGGCGCCCCTGCGGTGATTGTCGTGCCCTTAACAACGTCACTGTTCCAGATCGATACCCCATCCCTCACATCCACGACTTCTCAATTGGGTTGAACGGGAAGACTATCTTCTCCAAGATAGATTTGGTTCGAGCTTGCCACCAAATCCCCGTGGCCTCCAAGGATGTCCCGAAGACAGCAGTTACTACTCCCTTTGGACTCTATGAACTCGTCCGCATGCCATTTGGCTTACGGAATGCCGCACAGACTTTCCAAAGGTTTATGGACCAAGTGCTTCGTGTACGTTTATATTAACGACGTCTTAGTCGCGAGCGAAGATATTCGACGTCACGAGTCACACCTTCGAAATCTGTTTGAACGTTTTGCCCAGTACGGTGTGACACTAAACCCCATGAAATGCATCTTCGGAGTTACCTCCATCGATTTTCTTGGACATCGAATCAACAGTCACGGTATCCGACCTTTACCAGAGTAAATCAGTGCTGTTATAGACTACCCACAGCCACAGTTCCTGAAAAGTATTTGACGCTTCCTAGGCATCGTGAATTATTATTGTCGCTTTATTCCATGGTGTTCGGAACTGTTAAAACCCCTCACGGACATTCTAAAAGCTAATCCAAAGCACTTTGTTTTGTCTTCTGAGGCTAATACTGCCTTCGTTGCAGCCAAAGAAGCTTTGTCCCAAGCCGCCACATTAACGCATTTGAGAGCGGATGAATAATCGCCGCTAATGTTGAAAACTGTCGCATCTCATTTGGCTGTTGGCGCTGTCTTGCAATAAAACGTCAATGATAAAATCCAACCTTTGTCCTTTTTCTCCCGAAAACTCCAACCAGCGCAAACGCGTTACAGTACCTTTGTTCGTGAGTTACTGGCTATTTACCTTGCGATTAAACACTTTCGACATCTTCCGAAAAGTCGCAACTTCATTGTTTTTGCTGATCACAAACCACTTGTGTTTGCCTTCAGTTCCCCTCCAGATCGGTACTCCCCTAGAGAAACAAGACACTTGTATTTCATCTCTCACTTCACTACCGACATTCGTTTAAAGGCGGTTCCAGCAACTTCATCGCCGACGCCTTGTCTTGCCCGGATGTCAACCAATTATCCACAAGTGGCATTGACCTTCTCTCCCTCGCGAAATCCCAGGCTAATGACCCAGAACTTCGTCAACTGCGTGTCAACCCCTCCCTAAAACTACGTGATATACTCTTAACCCAGTCAGAATACTCACGTGCGACATGTCAACCGGCAAATCTCAACCTTTCGCACATCGGTTTGACGTTTTCAGTCGCCCCCATTCCCTGTCACATCCAAGCATACGTGCGTCAACGAAGCTAGTTACTGAGCGTTACATTTGGCCATTCATTCATAAGGATGTTCGTAACTGGGCCAAACAGTGCTTGGAATGTCAACGCAGTAAAGTTCACCGTCACACCATCACTACTCTCGGAACTTTTCCTTTACCCGACGGACGGTTCAAACACGTCCATCTGGACATCGTTGGTCCCATCCCTCCTTCCAACCTGCGTGGATCAATTCACGAGATGGCCCATTGCCGTCCCTTCGAACAACTCGTCAATGGAAACCATTACACGCAGTTTTGTCGACTCGTGGATTTCGATTTTTGGCGTTCCGGCTACGGTCACAGCTGATCGTGGATCTCAGTTCACGTCTGCTCTTTTCCGTGATTTGAATCGTATTCTCGGATGCGAGCACATAACGACTACTGCATACCATCCATCGTCGAATGGCTTGGTCGAAAGGTTCCATCGCCAACTCAAAGCATCTTTGATGGCAACATCGGCAGGTGGCAAATGGTCCGATCGCCTACCGATTATTCTTCTTGGCTTGCGAACCACTGTAAAGGAAGACATTGAGTGCACCTCAGCAGAGCTCGCTTATGGTTGTACATTACGTGTTCCTGGAGAATTTCTTTCTAATTCCCTGGTATCTCTCAGTCCTGACACGACTTACGTCATGCGTCTAAAGAATCACATGCGTCTTGTCCAACCTTCGCCTCCGCGGAAAACGTCGCGCCAAGAACAAATCCATCGTGATCTGCGTACTTGCCCCTCCGTTTTCATTCGCGTTGGCTCACCTAAGTCACCTCTACAACCGCCGTATGGTGGTCCTTTCAGAGTGCTCGGCCGCAAAGACAAATATTTTGTCATTGACAGCAACGAAATACGTCACTCGGTGAGCATTGACAGATTAAAGGTTGCTTACGTCGATCGCAATTCAACCTTGCCGTCTCGTCATTCGGACATTACACATGCAGATGATTCCAGCCAGCATACCCTGGATCCGACTACCGACTCACACAGCCTTTCTCAGTCTACCCAACCTATATGTGACACCAGTGACCATGCCCTTATCCCTGCTTCCCAATCCAAGCCTTCCACATCACACACCCGTTCTGGACGAACTGTTAGATGGCCCGCCATCTATAAAGACTACCATTACTGAATCACTCTCTGTTTCCTTATCGAGCGTTTTCTTTTCTCTAACGCTCTAGGGGGGAGTTATGTAGAGTCTGTTAACCTTTTCGCTCTCTTGTTATATACTGTTCTTCATACCTGTTATGTTCGTTGTCACCGGGAGTTGACTGTGGCAACAGCGGATTTTAGTACACTGGAGGAACTGAATTCATTGGAATTTGTTTGCTATCTGACAGGAACTTTCTTCAAGCATATAGCGAACTTAGTGTGGTGGAATTTATCGTAGACAGTTATTGTAGATTATTTTGTAACATTGTCGATTGTTTTCTTGGTTTCCAGTACATGAACAAGACGGATGACCAGGATGATTTGTATGGGGTGTGATTCACACCATCGAAGTGCAAAGTACCTCTTCGAAACCGCGGCATTCTCACCCTCACGTTCTTTATCGCTGGCACTCCGCCTGAGACTGGACTGTTTCACATATTTGGTTAGCATTCTGTCGTCGGCATGCGAATTGCTGATGTGATATGAACGGATGTAGCAAGGGCACAGTAAGATCTTTCAAATTACTTCTGTATATATGTATATAACTTCAAAAATAATTTGGCAGCACTTACTATGTCAAACACATTGATATCGTTAGGCTCTGGGAATGGATAGCGACTAACTGTTACGACCACCCCACCCCTCTGATAGAGAAGAACAAAAACAAATCCAAGGAATACAAGTAGTATCTCTATCATGAACGAACGCAACAATATCGTAAAACGGCACGAAAATAAGAGCACAAATATCGAAATTCAACTCACAACTTAGAACCCCTCTAACAAGTGAGGAAAAAGACAGCCTTCAAACGAGCTTTATTTGCTGCTCAGCCAGAAGGCGAAATAATAGCTCACAGCAACTGTATTATAGGTTTTAGGCGTTCTTGGTCTTAGGCCACCAAAAGAGCTAATCAGATTAGCGCAAGTTCTCGGATGTTCGGGAATTCTGGCGGGCGTTCAGATCCCCCAAAAATGAAGAATTCATTTTTCTTAGCAAATGCGGCCAGTTCTTGGGAAAAAGTGCCTTTTTCCAACACTAACGATGTCGGTTTGTTTTCTAGGAGTAGTAGAAGGTCTTTCATCGAACGTCACCTAGATAAACCCCCCTAACCTTTTGCGGGACAAAATGGCTTTGGCACGCGTTCTGTGTTTTAACATTCTTTTTGGCCGTAGTATGGGGAGCGTTCCTGTACTCACGGATTAAAATACGTGGCCGTGTTCTCAGTGCACTACCGACGGTTTGTAGTGGATCCGATACTTAGGTTCAAAAATAAAACGACGTATAAAAGTGCAAACGCTTAGTTTCAGATGAGACAACTGACACTTTTCGTTATATGAAGAATGATATCAGGTTTGTAGGTGGGCCTGCAAATCAGATGAGGTCTGTGAATTCGCTTCACAAGTCGGTTTGAAGTATCACCACAACACTCAGCAGCCCGTAGGAATGTAAATACAATACTTTATGAGCTACAGAGTGTAGTCACAAATTGAAGACCGTAGATAGTGCTGCCACTATACAGGGCGCAAGCAGTGCGCCTCCTTGAATGCTCAGTTAAAACGTAGAGACACGAAGCCCTCAGAAAGAATTTAGACTAACTTCCTTCGTTTCATCCTCGTTGTCTATCCAATACCAAATTTTACAAAGAGACTGTACCTCATTTTATTAGAGGAAATAAGGTTGGCAACAAATTGATTAGGATCTTTCATACTATTTAAGGGTTCTGGGATTCAAGGCGATGAGGTGTTATTTAAGCCTAGGAAGTTTCTGCTTTTGAAAGGACACAATTTAAAACTAGACAAACTTGGACTGAGTGCCACAGTTTTTTCCTCAATCATTCATCAGTAGTTGGAACACTGGCGTGGTTATAGAGGAGCAGTCTTTTATGTGGCGTGGCATTAATTGCGGTACACGTGAGTGACCTGACGGAATGAAAAGCATCAAAAAGAACAAATTCTCGTTGATTGATTGCCAAGTTGCAAGAGTTCAGGGCAAACAGCACGGTTTTCCAAAACGTTTCATTCAGACTGTCTATCTGCCCGTTACCATGGGGGTTGTATAGTGTTGTTCTACTTGTTGCGACTCTCGTTTCGTGAAGAAACTGTTGAACATTAGACGACCTGAATGACGATCCACGATCAGAATGAATGTGCGCCGGAGTACCAAACAACGAGGACAGCTGACAAAAACATTTAATAACGGTCTCAACAGTCTGACCAGGGCATGCAAAAGCGAAAGAAAATCGAGAATATTCATTAATAGTTGTTAATAAGTAACGATTGTGGATTATTGATGGAAGGAGACCCATAAAACCAATCAGCAGTCTTTTGAATGGTTGTGTGGCTTTTATGAGCCCGCCTCGAGCTTTGGAGAAAAAACGAGTTTTGATTTCACAGCAAACTTAACATTTGGCAACAACGCTTCGAACTTCTTCCATAGAAAAGGGGAGGTTTCTGGTCCGGACGAAGTGCATCAACCGAGAAACACCAGGATGACAAAGCGATTCTTGTAGTCCCTTCGAGTGGATATTTGTCATAAGAGCCCCGCAACAATTAAGTGGGAGTGCATCTGCCACTCGGTTATCTTTACCAGGTCGATGTACAACATCGAACTTGAATAGAAACAGTTCCAGCTTCCAACGTTCAATTTTATCGTTCTTGACTTTCCCTCTGTGCTGATTGCCGTAGATGAAGGTGACGGGACGTTGGTCAGTAACACGTTTAAAGTGGTTACGAAGTGGACAGTGTTTCCATTTACGTATGGATTCCGCGACAGTATACGCTCCCTTTTCTACGGTGGAATGGTGCCGTTCACTGGACGACAGACTACGCGAGAAGAAGGCTACCGGTCGTCCATTTTGACTCAGAGTGGCTGCGATCGCCACGTCAGAGGCGTATGTCTCGACAACCAAAGGGGTGTCGTACTGAATAGTAGAAATAGCAGCTTTGGACAACTCATCCTTCAGAATCTTGAAAGCTTCTCTGACTTCATTGGGTAGAGGGAAGGTATTATTCTGCAAAAGTTTGTGAATTTTATCAGAGAAGTGAGATATACACCGTGAGTAGTAGGCGAATAATCCCACTATTCGTTGCTGGGGCTTCAAGTCAAGGGCAGGGGCTAATTCTCGCAGAGGGTTCAGGCGATCAGGATCCGGTTTGATACTGTTCTCGGATATCTCATAACCTAGAAGTTTGATTTGTTTGGCAGCGATGATGCTTTTTGATTCATTGAAAGTCAATCCGTATTTTCTGGCCACGTCTAGGAACTTTCGAGGATTGAGATCATGTTCAACAGAGTTGGTTCCACATACCGTAATATTGTCTACGTAAACAATGATGTCTTTTAGGCGTTCACGTGCTACTATATTGTCAATAGTCCGTTGGAAGCAAGCGACGCCATTCGTCACGCCAAATGGAATCCGACGAAACTGATACAAACGTTCGCATGCCTCAAAAGCCTTTTACGGCTTTTCTTCTTCGCGAATAGGGATCTGATGATGCGCACTCTTTAGATCCAGAGTGTTATAGGTGTCGTACGTGGCAATGCGTTCGATCATGTCATCAATTTTTGGGAGGAAATAGGCATCCAAGAGGGTATATATCTTAATTGTTTGGCTATAGTCAACTACCACTCTTTTGTGCCCGTCGTTAGCGACTACCAAGACTTGAGCTATCCAAGGGCAGGTGGACGGTCGATGACTCCTTCAGCAAGCAAACGGCGAATTTCATCGCATATAAACTTTTCATCGGCTGGATTGTGCCTTTTGGATTTTGTTGCAATGGGTTTGTAGTTTCGCACCAGGTTTTGAAAAGACGAGGAGGTTCGATGTGAGCTGGGGTCAGTAAACAGAGTGAAAACGGTGGTTTTATCCCACCGAATAGGATTTCAACACTTTTACTAAGTCCAAGAGAGCCTGGACCAAGATGAGCGTGTGCACATACACGTAAAACTTACAGCTTCACTCAATCATACACAGCATCTTTGTACCTGATCGACGTCAGGAGGTGACCTAGCGTGTCACTTGACAAAGTGGTAGAAACCATTATCTTATTGCGGGATTTGTGAACTTTCCAGCCGTTCTGCAACACCACGGAAGACGCTACACAACTTTCAGAACTGTCAACATCTGTCAAAGCTTATAAACGAGCTCCCTTAAATTCGAGATCAACTACAACATTCGAAAGACATCCCGGAGCCACCGCTGATGTGCAGTCGAAGTGGACGGACGGTTGATAGAATAGCAGGGCTGTCGGTTCCGGGACACCAGGCAAACCTTCTGAAAGTGCCCCTTCTTTCCACACCCATTGCGTAACGCATCTCTAGCAGTGCATTCGAACGGGGGTGTTTGTCATACCCACAAAAAAACATTTGCCAGTCGGTGAGCTGAAGGCTGCCACGTCAGGCATTCTGGTAGGGTTGGGCGAGTTTTCTGAGACCTCGGTTGCAGCCATGTAGGTGTTAGTCGGAGTGGACTGGTATGATTGAGACTGCCTTTCTGTCAATTAAAGCTATCTGGCCTGATCGAAAGCGGCCTGAACATTCAACACTAATCGTTCCAACAGTCTGTCAAATCTGGCTAGACAGTAAACCACTTACGAAAGCATCTCGGATTGCATCGTCTCTATTCTGCTCGGCTGTAGTGGCTTTAAAGTTACAGTCTTTCACAAGTGTTCTCAATCTTTGGGCGAACTGGTCCATCTTCTTGTCCACAATTCGCCAACGGTTGACTGGCGAATACTTCGTTCTTGAGTCTCACATACAGGTCCCGTAGTATGGAGACTGCATCGTCATAACTATTGCATTCGGAGATATACTCATAGACCGAGGACGAGCTGTAGCTGATCAAGGTAGTCAATTTGTTGGGATGTAGACTATCAAGGGATGACAAGTAATTAATGGACGCACAAAACCAGTGATTCCATTCTTCAGAAGCGTTAACCGCATTGAGGTCGACGTCAAACCCCTCAGGACGTAGGATCCGTTCCATCACGTAGTTTTTAGACGAATAAATTGCTGTGAACAGTCAGATCCGACGGTACAAACGAACAATCTCTAGTCAGAAGCAGAAGAATAAGAGGCCTGCATGATAGGCTTTATTCGTCTAATAAGTGGCGTATGACAGCTGCAATGGAAAACGTAGATCGATTACCAACCCAAGCATGAAACAAATACCACAACATATTATAACAATGATCATAGGCTTATCGGTTGATGTATTCAAGACGCGACTAGGTAACCTTCCGAGCGGCTTGCTTTAGTGTTTACAGCATCTTCCAACCTAGGTTGAGGAATACCTATCCACCAATCTTTACGTAACTCATTATCTAACACTTTTGTAATTCGTTTTCTGTAGTTCATATTTTGTTCTTTGGAGCATCTCCTTCGTTGTTGTCATTCTTGTTGCATACTTGTATGTTGAATAAGAAGCGAGCAGCAAATTGGGACTGTCTGTTGGCTTTACGGGAGCCATGAACTGTCATCCTGTATGTGATTATCACTATTGTCTTACCTTTTGCTTGACCTGACTTATTGCACCTGGGATTCCCTACTGATGAAAACCTTCCTCAAGATGGAAGCATACGGAGGTTGGAGGAGCTCGTGTGTACATACCTATCAACAAAACTAGAAGCCACCGTTGAATCCTGAAAACCTGAACAACAACATACTGTCTGTTCACAGGTGTTTTTAGTTAGTAGTTTACTTTTTACAAAAATATGTTAATTTGCTATTTTCCATACCTTTTATTGTTTTTCAGAAATAGCTGAAACTAAGAGTTTCTGATTGTAACAGCAAACTGGCTTTCGGCTTTGCCATCAATGCCAATATTTCCTCGTAAGCAAACAGAGGATTACCGAAGATTACTGGAACGTAAACTATACTTGGTAAGAGAGCTGAGCAGTGCTCTTTTCACGTGTGTGCCTTGTCTGGTGAAGCGGTTAACGTTTTTTGTTATCATAAAGTACTTTTACTCTGAAAGGGTGTCTATTCAGCGTGGAAGTGCAGATACAGCTTTAAAATGGTTAAACTACGATTGAATTCTACTGTTCCGAGAATGTCTGTCAGAAACATTCTTTAGATTTTAATCATGACCAACTGTAATGAACGCATAGTTCTGCACTTATTTCTGCTCAAATACGAACGCCTTAAAACTATTTTCAAACTGAACGTCACTCACTTTTGATTCCAGCCTCCGCATTCGGAAGACTTTCCAACCAGCCTCTTACGAGAAGGAGCGTTATACTCGAGTTTCGCTTCTGTAAGAGCTCGTCAGTAGTGCATTCCGAGCTTAGAACTCTGATCACGCTTTCATAAAGCAACAGAGTTAACCACTGCGCAATTGACCTCACATAAGCGCGTTGAGCCACTTTCGCTTGTGAGTATTGATCAGGTTGTCTAGTCGAATTAGTCGAAAGGTTAGTAACCACTTGTGTACGTCGAGTAGAGCACTGAGGAAATTATCAATCGTCTCCGGGTGATTGGAAATCGCTTGTTATTCGATATGAAGAAATCAAAAATCATCTATGTTCGCCGAATCAGTAAAACCTATTAACCGCATGATCGGAGTTCCTTTTCTGTATCTCCTTCAGTGTGATGTGGGTGCTTGTATTCAAGATGTAGGGGTCTCCCAAAACACCGCATTGTCAGCACGCAATGCTAACATTGCTGTACCCTCGTTGGGACAGAAATTAGGTAGCATACATCTTTATCATGTTGCAGACCTAATTTTAATGTTTTGTATGATCTCATCCGTCTCTGAACTTGTACGTCCTCACTTCATTGTAGGCGACATCGAAGGACTTGCAACCGTTCAAAGAAAAACTACCAAACAGGTGTTAAGTATGAAAACTCTATCGTGTACCTTGAGACTTGAGCAATTGAACTTGTTAAAAAATGTACACACCCAATCAGTTCTGCGCTAGTTTGCTTTCAGGGACACTCCCTGCAGGAATCCTCCTTTTTCTCTACATGCACCTCGGTGTTTACATGTTCTGCTGACGTTCTAAAGGCTGCATCCACGAGGGAGTTCGACCTACTGTTCGACAAGTGTCGCGCGTCGGCATATTTTTTGATTGACAATAGTCTACAAGCTTTAGAATGCATCTTCTGTGTTCAGTGACATCTGGTCTACATATTTTACCCCGACAGACTAATTGCCCGTACGTCCCTCAGAGGTCACCACCTTCCCGTGTTGTAATTTTTTAATTTGTTGATTTTCCATTCAATACTGATTTGTGTGTATATGATTTGCGTATGGTGACTTGTCTTCATGCACCTTACTGTCTTAGTATTTTATGCAAGAACTACCGATATGTACGTCATCGTTTATCCGACTGTACAATGTGCCCGGAAGCGCATGTCTACTCTTTTTCTTAAGAGCAAGATATGCCGTTCTGGATCTTTAAGCCCACTGGACTTGAACAATTAGTTGTGAACTACGCAAACTCATAATCCATCCTAATGGATCACTCAGAACGGTTTTGGATTTTGTTTAATACTAACTACATTGCCCTATGCATCCATGCTTTGGCTTATTCATACTTCTTCGCCAACGAATGACAACAATCACGACGTATCGTTATCATTGACCTTCCCAATGTACTTCTGAGCAGTACGCACGAACCATCACTCATCCCCAACTAACTTCTTGATCAATGCTAGTAGGGGAGTGTTTCGGTATGCTGTGTGGCACACGTAGCTCAACTGCCAGAGATAAATACTTATTCAGTCGCTCCGTTTTGTAGAGCAGTATGTCTGCGTTGGATGTTGTCCATTAAGGAGCCTCTGAGAGAGTTGTAGGATCAAATGAACGCCTACCTGGAGATCACCTGAGGACATTAGTCTTCACGCCTCTGATGTGGTTTCAACTGCCTGACCTCGTGAATTTCAGAAATCATCAGTGCAAACCTTTGTTTTTTTTTCTTGTTAGAGTTCTCAAGGAAATTTCTTGACATTCCACACACGACGTCACTTACGTCGCTGATCGTGACTACTCGCCCTATTCTGCAGAGGTCTATTCCATAGGCTGTACCATGAGTTTGCAATCAGCGGGCGATAGCCCGTTGATAGGATACAATGTCTTGCAGCTGGACCGGAGATACTGCCAGGTTCTCAAATATTCTGTTGCTGGACATTTTGGCAAGCAACTCTCATTACTATAGCTTCTATACAGACTGGTTTCGGACTTCTTATTCGATAACTGTCTGTAATTTTTTGTTTTGACGAAAAATTGTTGAAATGAGATGCCTCAAACTTAACGTAAGTTGTAGCGTTTGTTAGGGTTCCATGGTTTAAAAATTCACTGGCGATTATTTCCATTGTACTGAAGGCCAGCTGGGTCACAAAGTCGAAAAACCATGGTCTGGTTAAGCTACAGTTCCTGTCTTACTTACCTTTGTCTTTCTCCTTTACACTCTCGGCTGGCTGCCGAGCATCCTAGACCAATTAGCTGGGGAACCCGGTCGTTAATGCGTGGTTTGATAACCATTGGAATGCCTACCCTCAAGGCCGCCTGATCGTTAAGAAACACTTGTGTTGAATCTACCGAGTTACTTATGTTGGTTTCATCTTTCTATCACTCCATGCTGTATAGTGATACTTTTTCAGTAATTTGAAACATTGGTTGTCACCAATAAATTTAATGAAGGTCAACAGTAGCACGTAAGGTGTCTTGTTCAATGATATTTTGCTCGCATCTCGTAGGTTACTTTCGAGAAATTACCGTGCACGTTATATATTGGGGGTGGGGGGCAACCAGCAAGACATAATCTAGTCATGTCTGAGACAATCAGTCGCGTGATCAAGGTTGAAGCAACAGGGTGCAACTGAATTGTACTCATTAATAAGAAACATGAAACTGATGTAGCCTAATGGGATTACTGTGGGTCAACAGAGTAATACGAATCCAGAAGAAGAGAAATATAGTTAGAAAATTCATACAGATCAAACGGAAGGAGTAGGGCATGGTTGGAAAATTCATAAAAAGTCGAACGGGAGTTGAAGGAGTGTACATCGATTAACACTGACTAGAAAGATAACGCAATATGGATTAAAGAAGGATAGAGCTAGCCCATCAGTTGTTAGACTCTGTGCAAAAATTAACCGGACTGAAGCCTTTTGACCTACAACAATTCTGTAGTGTTACATCAATTTCCACACGTTCCAAAGTAGGCAGCTTCTAAATTTTGGGTAATTTTGCACTCATCTGTGACTGATAATTTTTTAAGAGTAGTTCTGGCATGTATGATGCGATCCAATTCTATGGGTCCCTGTCGATTCTCCGATTTGTGATGGACTCATTTAAAAGCCATTCAGCCAACCGCGTCGTGTTTCATGCGGTTTCGTTCCTGGTAACTTACATCATATGCAGCTTATATTTCAGTGATCAGTATTTGCACAGGCAACTGACAGCGTGTCCCGTCAGCTAAGTTATCATACATTGTTTATCATACCGGTGTTTGAACCCCGAAAGCTCTCACAGAATCTGTGTGCTGCGTCCAATTTTCAGCTCTTTATAGCCGAATTGGACACATTGCTCTGCTGTGTATACCTTTTCTACATGTGGATGACACTTTTGAACAGCAGTTGGACTTCTTTCGTCCTAACTGGTGTAGCAGCAGTAATACTGTCCCGAAAATGCTTATGCCTCTATAACAAGCAAACAGTGCCGTGTTTTACAGATCCCCGATCGTCAACGGAATCTGTTGGCATTCGCGATTGTTGTGACTGTGGCGTCGGGGAGATTTCTTATGCTTTTCTCTCTATTTATTGGTGTGATACTCACGTGTGGCTTATTATCTCACATGGCAGTAATTACCAGTCTGACTGAAAGCTGACTCCTGCATTTATTCTCCCCACGTTCAAAATATTTTTTAACAATTGCCAATTAAGGCCGCAGGAGTAATCTCTTCAGTGTAAACTAATCTGTAGTGTTTCCCACTCTATCCGTAATGTTTGAATTATGCTTCAGAACCACAAATTCCTTTTTAGAAAGTTGACTAAGTCCAGGAATTCCTAAATCGCCGATATCGTTATAGCACTGCAGAAATATATTTTTAGTCAGCTACCGAAGACGATCGCAGTATGTATCCTGTTTAGTCAAAGTGACTTCTTTGCCTTATGATATACTTTAAAACCTTAACACCTCGTTGCATCTCAACTGTTATTTGCGAATATCCACTTTTTCACCACTATTTTCGTCATCTCAAGACGTGGTTTTCTTTGTGCACTATGATTCTGGTCGCTCGTTATTTGTCTGTTCGACTTCAAGTACTAGATGCCCGACAGATATTCAAGTTTCTTAGTAAAATACTCTTTTTGTTGTATTTTGCCCGGCTACTGGGATGATTGGAGACGACTAGCTTTTAAGTTACTCGTCGGCATGCGTCAAGTTAGGCGGCATGTAACTTAGTAGGTACATAACTTAACACAAACCGAGTATGCGAACTCCTATTTGGCTGAAGGAAACGTACCACGACAAACGCGTGCTCACTCTCCATCGGGTCAGTTCACTTATAATGGCTGTTACAGAATGATCTGACTTACTTACGTGATCAACTCAAAGTCACAGTGGTCATTGCGTCCCGTGACTTTGGTCAACCATCTGTGCGCGTTTGTGCGAAAGATGAGTGTAAATTGTTTGAGGTCAAGGGGTAGTAAGGTTTAACCGAACGGTTTATTAACGATGCACTGGTTTGCGATTAGACTGTCATCAAAATCCGTTGACCGGTTGCCTTGGGCTGATTGATTAGAATTCTATAAACGCTCTGAATTACCTCTGACATGTCTGTCAGACTTTTGCTCACTTCAACGTGACACGATGGTTTTAGAAGTTGACTTCATGACTCCTGTTCGGATCTAAACTAAACATAGGCACCATGTTGTTGTTGAACTCTTGAATCCCCTGCGTTGTAATTTCGAAATCCTTGTGCTTGTCATTTATATCTTAACTTGTTACTAGAATGGCTTCTTTGATATGGTTACCATTGCATCGTAGATGGATTGTTCAGACGTCAACCCTCTTCTTCTGTTTCCTATGCTTCAACCCGTTTCTTCCATAACGATGTCGGGTATCAAAATTATCAGGGTTTGTTTGACATGAAATAGTCGATTACTGGATCGCTCATGTACACTCCCAGTATACTGTCATCTTCTTGATAACCATAAAAATTGAACGGTATCTGGTCTAATACTCATTCTGCTCACTGTTAGTTTGTCGTTTGCATACTAAACCATGAGTCTCGTGTGAATCAGGAGAGTAGTGAACGTGTTCTATTCACTGTTTTTGGGTTGTCTATTACAAATGGTTGGAACTTTTGGCACTCTTCAAGGTGTGAATGATCTGCCTGTGCAGCCTACATGTTATTCCAAACTGGTTAAGGTAGCCAGTTAGCATCTACTGTTTTATTTTTTTTCTCACAGGCCCGAGAACGCCCGGATGAATTGTTCGATCTGTCAGGATGTTCACTTAAAGAGGTGAGCGTTTTTTCATTGTGTACCACGTTCATTTAGATTCCAGACGGCACCTTTGCCTTAATCAAGGTTCTGCTCAAAACGCATTTATACTTACAGAACAATTCTTTAAGGACGCTTGACTCTGGTGGAAACCTGGTTGACTTACAACGATTAGAAGTGTTGAACTTGAGTGCCAACAATCTTCATAGTCTACCGGATGGCTTAAAGCACCTCGTCTCACTGAAGGTTTTTTCATCATATTTTGTTAACTTCTTTTACGTAGGTCCTTAATCTGTCGGGTAATCGCATTAGTATTCTCCCGTGTTCTGTCTTTCACCTAAGTTGTCTTCATACACTGAATGTTGAAGGTGAGTGCTCTTTTGTCTGCAAGGTTTACTCGCTCTCGTTGTCCGTTTGCTTTTGACCTGTATCAATTCTACTTCTAGTCAGAATGAGTGCTGAGAAGTAATCTTGTGTACGACAGCTTGCTCAGTATTATTTCAGTGTCTTTAACCATAGAGGGTACCACATGCGCCTAACTATCAACGACCTAGATCTGATTGCGTTGTGAATTGGGCAACGAATGGTAATGGTTGACTGCATTGCGAGTTGTTTGGACCCCCTTCTGCGTGGTCTCCGGTTATCGTTCACTATTCTTATGAAAGCCTAACGTTCGTATGTAGTCGTTTATGAACTCTGCAATGTTCCGAATTCCTGATATCCAGTTCGTGACATGTGGTGTTATGTAGCTGTTTCACTGTCTGACAGACTAAAAATAGCGGTCACATTCTCTGCCGTGCATCCGACTGATCAAATGCTGTTCGTGCTCACTTTTTGTCCAGAACTGCATAGTGCATGACGTTTTCGCCTCGGAAATAACGACAGTGTTTACACACAAATCTACATAAATGTAACTATTTCTACACATAGAAGCATTAAGCTGATAATTGAAATATATTGTGGAAATCGGTAGCTCAAATTTTAGTAGCTCGCGATTATTAGTGCTCACAGGGCATATATTTCATCTTTCTATCATTTGATGGTCTGTTCTTATTTTCTGATAAAAGTGAAATCCCGTTATCATATTTGATGAACAACTGATCATCCGAATTCAGTTTAACGTCCCCATCTGTGTTTGAAAACAGTCGACGTACCTCAAACTTATTAGGCCTAATTGTAACAAACTTCACTTGGCGTATTTGTCGCAGCTTCTTCAGTTCGTACGATTATTCACGATACATCAGTTGAAATGATGACTGCGGTCACCTCCCCCTTAGATTGGACACCGTCAAGGTTGATTCGCCTTGTGGAGGCCGTCATGCTGTCGGAATTTGTATCTCACCTGGAACCACCGGTTTTTATTCATAGCAAATTATTGTGATCGATCTTTATATTGACATACGTACCACTCCAAAGTTATATCCTTTCTGTTGCTTATGTCAATGCATTGCTGGCATGCTAGATAGTCTCAGTCTATGGAAGCATTCCTGTACACAACCCCAACGCATACTGTTCTAACAGTTGGGTTTACTGAATAGTCTGTTTGACCTATGTCGTTTTATGTGCGGCCACATGACTTTCATCCTTGTGTACATCTCACCCCCACTTGTTTTTTGCACACCCTATACCATCTGTTTTTAAGAATGTAGTAGACATGCACGTGTTCCGCGTTGAGCGGAACAGTCAGAGTCAGACCCTCATGTCTTCGTAATTTTCGTTTCATTTTTTATGGTCCACCACTTCGTTCGACACTATCGAGACGAGCAACAAGTTGGATCACAGTACCCATGCCTACTGCTTAAATGTGTAAATGTGTGCCATCTAGATTTCTTCTTCATTTTTACCTTGTCAGCCGATAGATTGAGTTTGTTCTGTTGCTTGCTGGTGCGGAAAACGATCGTCGACATTGCACTTTTAGTCTGAAGACTTGCAGACAGTTTTACATTCTAACTCGTACCATGTTGCTACTTTTGTATCCTGTAACTTTTCAATAATACTGTAATTTCGTTTGCCGCAGTTAAATGCTGTCGAATGGTCTATCATTCCAATGTTTTCGGAATCAGGTAACCTTTTGAAATTCGTTCCACCGGAAATTGGAGAACTTGGCCAACTGACGGTATTACTGCTGGCTGGGAACCCATTTTCTGAACTACCCGATCAGATATGCCATCTGTCCAAATTGGAACGATTGACTCTCCCCATTTCATCTATGTGTTATCCTCCGTCAGGTATTTATAACCGGCTCACGCTACTTTCTTATGGTTTCTAATTGTTTGATCTGTGGTTAGTCATTACCGATTGTGAGCGAATGGATATTTAGCTAATGAGTATGGGACACATTCAACGGCAACCTAGTCAGCGAGGCGGAATGAGAAGAAACGTGATGTGGTAGGCCAGTGACCAGTGTTTTTTTGCGTTTGCAACAAAAATAACATTTAAGATGTGGAACTGTTGGTCTCCACAGACGAAACGGTTTAAAACTTACCTGGTTAGTCTTATGTGTGTATACACGCTGATTATCTGTTACATAGTTATGGACAAATTTAAGTCAGGCCTTTCTATTCGTGCTACTGATTCTGTGTAAAGCACACGTGACTGTAGAAAGCATGGTCGTGTCCCCGCGAGGCCAGTCTTGTTGCTACAATCATTACGGAAACTGTTTGAAAACTGTCACCTACGTTTCAGTGCTGTTTATATTTATGGAGCATACAGTATTTAGAAAAGTGAGAGGAGCGACAATGGTGGATGGTTGTATTTCGCACTGTTTTTTCAATACTGAGCAACAATAACCGGAACTTTGTATAATGTGAGTGAAATGGAGGGATGAACTTTAAAAAATTAAAAAAGAGAGACAGGGGGAAGACGTCGTGCCAAACTAGTAGGTCGGAGGGAGTGTTAGGTTTACCTATACCTGTTTTTATACACAGTGTTGATCTTGTACGACCATTCGTGGTCACTTCAGTGAAACACAGAAACCACCCATCAGTGTGACACTTTTCACTCTTGAGTGTCCATTCGGGATGAATCAGATGAATTGCGGTCAGTTTATGCCTGGCGGGAAGTTTCAATGAACCCGAGATGAATGTATTATGCTGTATAGTCGAGTTCTCAATCCGTTGCGGCAAATGCTCCTTCGTTCTAAACTTCAAGCGCCCATCAATTCCGCCGATTTGAATTTTGTCGCAGTTACGGACAAATTGACAAATACGTTGTGAGTTGGCGACGATGAGTTACTCTGCTGTGGTTGAAGATGACGGTAACTTGTGAGTTCTGTTGACGACAATGGGTTCATCGATAGCATAGGTTTGTCACCTCAATGGTAGTTCGGTGCAGACTTTATTCCTATCGACTGTGGTGCGCTCCTCTACTGTTATCCGCCTTTGGCCGTGTCTATAGATAGATCCTCTCGGATATCTATTGACTTGCGGCGTAATTATAGGTTCGTTGACCAAACAACCCAATGAAAGCGATGTTTTAGTTAACGCTCGCTTGTTCTTATTCGTCTCGAATCTTGCGAAATTGGCGTACTTGCCTTTCCAGGTTGTCTCTCGATACACAGACCTCACTGTTGACCGGTAATCCCCGCGTCAGACGAGGGTGTGTATAAATGATAAGCAGTCATCTTTTTTAAGTTCACAGATGATCATCAAATTCGCTTGACAAGTGTGCAAGCGTTTTACTATGACATCGTTTACATATGAAGATTACGTAAACGTAAAAATATCATCCACACAACATTTACATAGGGGCAACGCCGAACGTTTTTCGGTTTCACCTGTCATCAATATGAAAAAATCAGCAATTACCGGTCCAGACAGGCTCCCCGTGGCGACTCCACCTATATGTCGCCAGGGCTTATCTGAGAGTTAAAATTGACCTTCATGCGTTGTAATAGAGGTAAATTTAGTAAACCTGGCGGAATTTCTACACGAAAACCCTCGGTGTCAATCGGGTCGCACATAACTCCGTACGTCGGGTGCAGTGGAACAGACGGAAATAATAACTCTACGTCCTTTGAATACATTGGTAGGTTGATTTTACCGGAGTTCTTAGTGATAGTTCAGACTTGCGTGCTTCTTTTAAACCATTCAGATCAATGTTTTGTACAGCGGCACTGCTGTGGCAGTTGTTTAGGCTGTATTTTAGTTTCCTTCTGTCTCCTGTGTGTTCTGGACAGTGCAGCTCCAGTGTACTGATCGCGGAGCCACTGTAATTATTGCTGTCGCATGTCCAATCTTAGGATTTTGTAGGCTCAAAACTACGGACCACTAATTATCACCGGCGGTCGACATGGAAAGGGGTAAACACGTTTGCTGCTGCTCGAAGGTCACTCGTGTCACTTGAATGAGACTACAAAACACTGGCACTTGGCATAAGAAATGTGTATATCCCACTGCAGTTGAAATACAGGTGTATGTAATATAGCCCCGGTCAGGTTGGCAGCATCCGTCCCCGGATTAGTCTGTCACAAAGGTTGGAGCCCAGGGACACCTGCATGCAAAGGTTACATGGTAGACTAGAGTGAAAGTAAAACCTGCCTTTGATACTTCGTCATCGGGTCAGTACAGTTATAAAAGGTATTTGAAAGGAACTGATCAAAATTGAAGTCAACAATCACACACTTACCGGCACACAAAAAATGTCATCACTCATGGTTCTGGACTATCAAAGAGTCGTGTTGAGAGCATTGCAAGTTGTATACAAGGTTCTAATCAATCAGCCAGAGTCGACCAGATAACGGATTTTGGCAACGACCGAGTCGATCGCAATCGAGTTATGCAATCCAGTGCTTTGTTCACAAAATTCATTCAGGCCTTACAACTTACTTTCGGCTAACGCAGTTGTCATTGCTTCGTTGTCGGTTCGCTGTGAGTATCTTGACCTATCAATCCGAGATGGCCAGCACATTCGTCGCAGCGTTATATCATCAAGTCAACAAGACCTATGGAGTCCATATTTGCACTCCGAACCACACGTATGACTTCACGACCGTATAGCTGTTTTTCGTTGGATTTATGTCCGTCCGGATCGCACTCCTTTGAGAATTCGGGCTGGCGGCTGAGTCCTTCTATGATCCAGGATCGATATTACAATGCGGAATACTTTTTTGGATTACATCCGGCTACTGCATTATTTGTTCGCCAGAGTTTTGTTCACCTGCCATACGCTGCTCGTACAATGCCTGCTCCGAGATCCGTACGTCAGTCATCTGGCATATGTTTCTTAGCCATCCAAGCTGTTTGGGTGTGATCGTGGGTTCATTCGTTCTTGTTTCTGCTTGGTAGACTACCTCCATGTTTGAGACCGTGTCCGACCGCCTGATTTCCAAGATGTGCCTTAGACATGGCAGATGAAGACGGCTCGGATATAGTACATTCCTCTGATATGGTGTTCAGGTCTTATTACCGCACACCAGTGTGGTAAGTATCATGAGCTTGTGGGCAGGCTGTTTTATTCTCACCTTCATGCTGTCTTTCAAAACGCGCTGGCTTCAGGCACGCGAGCTCGCAGTTCATTGGTCGATCCACCGATGGATTGCTACCCAAGTAGCAGAAATCTGGACAACCATCCCCACTATCCCTATTAATATATATTTGGGATGTATGCGTAACATCTCTGCCTGGAGATGGCTGAAAGAATGACAGTATCTTACCGTTGTTGGTGTCCGGTGCAAATTTAGATGCTGCTGTCACGAAAGCCGTGATCAGTAGCCGAGATCAGCAGTGAGGCACATACGCACACTGCTTGTGATTTGACCACATTGATGGAATCCGTACCATGTGCGCACACATGCTAACTCGAACCCGATTCATTTGGGGTTCTTGGCATCACACGAGGCCGTAGTCCGCTTCCTAAACAGAAGCTGCAGACTGTTAAAGTCCACAGTGGGCTGAGTCGACGCGATTTTGTGTCAGGAATTAGCAACCGATTGTAACTCTGGCTCTTTTTGTCGTATGTTAGTGAACACCATCCTTTTAGTAAAGAGACAGCAAAGCTTCGGATAATTTTGATCTCGAGTGTTGGATTTTGCGGATTGTGGTTTTTCAAGTTGAACCCCACCACTTCCTCCTCTTTCAGCTCTTATACTATGACTTTTCGATTGTATGATAGTTGAACAATACTATTAATCACAGGTGTAATGGCGTTGATAAAAAAAGGTGAATAACTACCAAGTTGATAAAATTACGCATTCTATCCACAGAAGAAAGAAAAAGTGAACATCAGCACGATAACGTATCAACACATTCCAAAGTAGGACACATGTGGGATTCTTAAAACAAAAGTAATTAGATGTGGGACTTAATATGGATGATGTTTTGAGACGAGCGGTTAGCGCAAAAGTTTCTGTAGTGTCGATTCAGGATTGGTTATGGGGAAAGTTGGGCGCATCAGAATAGGGCCTGTTGCATTCTGAATACAATTAAGATCACAAACTAGTCAGACAGATGGAGTAGAAGTCTAGAGACCAAGATGAATCTTATGGATTGATGACCACTCTGTTTTGAGAACCGCAGACTAACATTAATGTCAAGTCGTTATTTATTGTGGCGCAGGCTGATGCACGAGTTGGTAAGTAGTTGCAGACAATTTATTGGTGTGTTTAGTGTATACAGTGTGTCATCATGAAGGCAAGTATTGGGCTGAAATGAGTAGTGTGATTGATAAACAATGGAAACAGATTAGAACCATGCAGAAAGTCTGCTATGGAAAATAGTTCTATCTGTTTGGAGTACGATCGAGTGTCGATTTTAGGAGGCACCACTTCGTGCGATCAGATTCACGGCAATTTCGCATGAAAGCCTTGACTGTACCAATGGAAGCGTTGTGCTTTTCCCGTAGGGTTTAGGATAGATGACTTCTTTCCTACGGTTCCTTCGGATATAGACACTACGGTCGATTCATCTATCCTGCTAGTTTAAAATGACAGATCGCTCCTTGAAGTTCTCAATATTACTGCTTGCCAACGAGCATATGGTCTTCATACAGTGTGAAACCCTTAATTTGGACTATTTTCACGTTTAAGTTGCTTTAACGGTCAGTTGTTACCTGATCATGGAAATGTCTTCGTATGATGGTTTGCAACTTAATGTATCACTCACAAGCGAACGTGGTTGGGCGTTCACATGATAATTCGGTCGTGTGAGGTCAATGGCGCAGTGGTGAACACGGTTGCCTCATGAACAATGTGGCCGGGGTTCTAGTCCCGGCAGTGGCAAGGATATGCACTACTAACGAGCTCTGATAAAAGCGGAACTCGAGTCTAGTGCTTCTTTTCGAAAGGGGCCGACTGGAAAGTCCTTGGGAATGCGAAAGCTGCGATCAATTGTGGGTAATGTTCAGCTTGAAACTTAATGTATGTATCCAGTCACTATTTGTCGGATGTCTCTTTCCATGTTTACTTCATTATTCGTCGGTGTGCTCTGATGAGCTTGATATTTGTGTATGTTAATTACATTATTTGCCTATTTTCAGCTGTCTGCGAAAAGGGAATCACTGCAATACTACGCTTCCTTGGTGGAGGTGAGTCGGACTTACGAAAACTTAGAATAATCTCACTGCACACTTAAAAAATAGGCTATTGTTGACAGTACTAATCTGTAAAAGTTGCATTCATCGTAATGTTAGTTGAACACTGACCTAACAGATTTCCGCACAATCCACTTCGCTGTTGTAATCATTACGTGCTTGTATTTTATCCGAATGTGCCTGGGCTGGAACTGTATCACTTCAGTATGTATCCTTGTTTCATGGGAGCTCATTATAGTTTTCATATTTTTCACATAGGTCGTTCAGAGCCCATTTGCAAACGTGGTAGCTGTAGACAGTTTTTACTCCGCACGAAAGTGCAATGAAAACATCCGGTCAACTTAACGTATTAACTACACCATTCTAGATTCAGGATTTTACTGCTTCTCAACATTTTTCTATTTGTACGTATACTACTCCAGAGAAGACCGTTATCAAATATCACTGTTAACTGAAGTAGCTGGGCTTCCGTTGTGAATCTTAACTCTTCAGAACATACTGGAAGGACACAGAAGACCATCCCTCACGTTCCGTTTGTAGAGAAAATTGTTTCGTTACGCTGGTGTCCCCTACGCGCACCACGAACTGACGGACTAGCTGAATGCTATGCTGTAAGTTCAGCATAGTGTACTAACTGAGTACCCAACACTAAGTGCCGGTTCACCATTTGGAGTACATACCTATACTGCCACATGCGATAATTCGACGGGGACAGAGTTCTGTTGATGAGGCACATTTGCGAATCAGCAGACGTAAAGGAGATGACCTGCTTACTGCCGAACAAGTTCAGACAATCGTTGAAGGCTTGTGCCAACTTACGGTACATTTGAATATTTTCAGTTTGTCCAGAGTGGATGGTTTAGAGTGCACTTCGCGCGGACATGGTAAAAGAGGTATCCTATTACATATACTTTGTATGTGTATTGTTACATTCTACTTTTTTGTTGAGATCGGAAACCTGAGCCGAGAATGTTTTAAAGATGTGATATACTTTGGATATCCTCTCTCCCCTTAAAGGATTACTTTTCAAGAAAGACCATTCTGTGTCCTCTTTGTAAGATTCCTCGTTAAAGAACGGGTGCTGTGTATTGTTTGTGTAACTCTAGAGACTAGCGTACAAGGCGTTGTGAGCCCATAATTAGCCTTAAGACAGACTGGGTCGATGTGTTTTCACACTTATTACATTCAAGGAACCTTCAGGAAAAATGGCATGCGTACGTGTTAATTTCGGAAGCTGAGTACGGAACGCTTCCGATTTTAGCTCAGCAGCGTTCTATTCGGGGTTTAAAAGCAATATTTATTTGTGGTTAGCCACGCCCTCAGAAATAGTACATAGTCAGAGTAATAAACGATCTTGTAGGGTCTTTCGCTATTATGTGACTACGTATCTTGTTCCTGTGTTCTGGGTTCAGCTCTTCGTGATATCTAACCTCACTGTGTGTTTTATCGGTTTTGGTGTGTGTATATAGAATGTGTTTAAAAGAGGTACAAACTGATTAGTGAACGATTTGCGGTAACGTTTCAAATCCACACTAGGATCTGCCACCAAACAAATGAATGTATAATAAGTATGTGTGCTATTACTTTACTCCGATAGATAAAGAATCCCTCAGTGAAAATGGTGACCATCTGGACGCATCCTTTTCTGTCCTATCGGATCAAAAGTTGCTTCCCTCCTGTACAGATGTGAGTTCTTTGTGCTGTTTTCTGCACAGTCGTTATTCTGTGTAGTCTGTTTACAATTTGACAGACAAATGTGTACTAGTGCATTTTCGTCGTTTTGGTATTGTTCTTTCACTCTATTTTGTTTTCAGCACTACTTCGATTGGTTTCGCTGTTTGCCACGGAATCTCGTTTGTATTTTCGGCATTTAGTACTTTACGGTGTGATTGCACGTTCGTCGATTTTCATTGATCCTGTTGAGTTGCACCCGACTGTGAATTTTTCACGTGTTCAGCGTGATAGATCGTATGCTGCTCCATTGTTCGTTAGAAGAGCAGTGACTGTTTTCTGCTCTGTTTTTATCGCTCTTATACCAAATTATTAGTTTAACCACTATCACCACAGTGCTCTTTCTACAAAGATTCCCTCACCACAGAACATTTTTCGCCAGAACTAAACAGTGTCTGTTGTTGCCTTATGGCATTAATGAAACAGCCTCCTAATACAGCATTTCGGGTCCGCCCATCGAATTGCCCCCTTTAAAGAACACACCTCATTGACTAATTTGTTTCGTTTCCATGTTTCATAATTTCCACTTATCCGTTCCTCCCATATTTTCAATCGCATCCGTTTGTTTTTTCCCTTAATTAATGATTTTTGCTCTACAGACCTTTATTTCCATGTTTGCAGTTAGTTACAAAACCTATGAACTGGTCGAACGAGCAAGGGTTTCATTTCCGGTTCCATCCTCGTGAACAGTGACCGATAAAAGGGTTTGACACCTTCTTATCATGGAAGAAGAGCCAACGTAGCATCGGTGGTAAATATGTTCGAGAAATGTTTATTGTTTTGGAATTAATGATACGCGCAGGTGTTTGGCGTCATCCATAGGGAAGAATAGGTGCACTGAGGAATGGACACAGTCTCGTTAGACACTTTTAACTTCCTTGATCTTGGATGTGTCGCTCGTTTTTAGGGGCCCGTGTTAGATATGTGCCAGTATCGTATGCGCCACATCGATAAAACAAAACAGTGAACTAATCGTGTTCTGAAACAGTTTATATCTTCCATAAACTGTGACTGGCCTTTTCAATTCCAGTAGAAAAAGGGCATCATTTGGGATGTTCTGCCTGCGAACACCGGTGGTGTTATCTCCTTGACCTTAGAGAAGGCTCGTGTAAGAAAGAAATCCAATGTTAATCATCGTATATTTTGAAAACTGCAACTGATGGGGATACCGTTGGACCATTTTGTCTTATACGAGAAGAGGCAGAAGTGGGTATAGATTTTTTATCTGAGCACAAGCTCAATCGCTGTTTCTGTATTTCCTACAGACACACTTGTTTATAATTTTCAGCGTAATCGTAGACTCATAAACTATGGCATTGTGAACAGGTTCACGGATTGTGTGTCAGTCAGATCGTTGAGAGCTAAGGTTTAATTACTGATTAGACCTATACCCCGAATACAAGGAACATCTATTACTAGATCACCTGTGAAATCCCTCGTGGGTGTTTCTTTTCTGGGGTGATAGTGCTATCCAAGTATGTAAAACTGTCCACAGTTTCGAGCGGAAGTGGAAATTCCTCAATATTGAAGCAGCATTTTACACTTTGAAGGTGCGTAGCGCATTCCATACAAATTAGCCCGACCACCCACCCATGTTCTGCATGTTCTCGGCAGAGGGACTAAGTAAGACAGTGTCATCCGCATACTCCCGATCGGTCAATCTAGCGCCGAGAAGAAGCTCAATACCAGGCTAACTGGAGTTCTCAAACGCACCTTCCAGAATGTCGTCCGTGACAGTTGAACAGGAAGGGGAATATCGGACACCCCTGACGAACACCACTAGAAGTGATAAATGCTCGAGACAATTGCCCATAAGTGTTGTATCGCTGGTGAACACGACCTCAAGCTATCCCGACTGATTGCAAAAGACTCAGCGATGAGGCACGACAAAGTGTATTGTATGTTATCAAAGGGCATTAAATATGAAACCAACACAGTAACTGGCGTCAGTAGCTTAGCTTCGGCCTTGACCGACGATTGTGTTGATCATCCCATGACGGGTTCCAGGGTTGTTCGGCTCATGCTTATGTCTCGTCGATGCACTTGTTTGATCTTTCGGTGAGCGCCGTGTTGCGTGTCATAATTGAGATCATCTTATATCGAGCCGTTCCTGACAATAAGCTCTTACCCTACTTGCAGATTGAGAATACAGCTATTTCAACAGATTCACGTATTCCACTGGTATTCCCTTGCGGGAAGACAATTTCAGATAACGTTACGAGCTACTAAATCGTAAGCAGCCTTCAGGTCTGAAGAACACCATGACCGTCGGCTGCCTGCATGTGTGCCGATGTTCCGAGGTCCGTCACAGAGTAAAATTGTGATCAACGCACCCTCGATCGGATGGGAACCCTGCCTGTTCTTCGCGTATCTGACTTTCTTTGGACTTTGTGGGCCGAAATAAAATGAGGCTAGTGAGTAACTTGGACATAAGGTACACTAGACTGATATCTGTGGTTGTCACCTAGACTTTAGACCGCGTTTTTGAAAACGAGAATTACTGTTGATAGGTACCAATATTCAGATTTCTAAGCCTTTTAAAGGTGTTTTGTCAATCTTGATACCAACCTTTCTACACCATCCTTGGAGAGAGAAAGAGAGAGCGGATCTGATCGAACAGCCTTCTTACGCTTCGATACCTCTCAACGGACGGCCGTCTGGGACGCAATAACCGACCATTCGGGTCCCGTCATCTGCATAGTCTGGTTGAGGTCCGCTGAACTGTTCCTAAAGATATGCAGGCCACCTGTCAGGCCGGCGCGGTTGACTGGTGATAACTAAACCATTTTTTTCGCATATGGTCTCACTTAAATCGATTTGACGACTAGTGCAGTCATGGATCAGGGAAAAGACGCTTTCTCCTATTCCCAAATGTGAAGGCTCTTTCTATGTCTTTCGACTGTTCGACCAAGTGGTGCTCGCGGTCCTTGTGCGAACTCTTGATCAGCTTGTGTTTAAATTCTTGACAGTCATCGTCAGATTCAGAATCAGGTGGAGTTTTACAGACGTGACAGAAATCCAGTTCTCTTGCAACCGAACAGATCCTTCGAAACATACCTGTTCACAACCTGCTTTCATAGCTGCTTCGATCTATTCTCAGTGCTCATTAGGATTTCTCACTGCATTCAAACTAGGTAACCTGTTCACCGACTACTCCTGGTAAGCGTTCTTTTTACTTTCTTCGCTCGAATGCATTTATGAGTGTGTTTTCTGAGCAAATAACAAAAACAAACTGGGCACGCACCACAGCATGTTCCGAGTCTGCAGTAGTTCTTGACTGTTTTTCGTTGAATGCATACTGAGGCTGTCCGCGGAGGTAATTTTAAGCACTCATCTCCAATTCGACATTTTCCAAATCACTTCTGAATTGTCTGCCATGTTGAACGTTTTTTGCAAAAGATACTTTGGGATCCCCGACATGAACATCAACCTTTCATTAATCCGAACTCGTTACGTCAGTGTTTGTATTGGGCTGAAAAACTGGGTAAAAGATGGATTTGTTTGAGATTTGAATGGAAATTGAAGACCACAACACCCATGCAACACTTACATGGCATAGCCGTCAACTCACCTTAAACCACTGCTCTCAAAAACGACTAATTGTCGACTGGACGTAATTCGGTCACGTGGGTAATATACTGTAATATAATGTGTATTTGTATGTGTTCTATCGTACTCTCAGTCACTCGTTGCTCAAAAATCTGGCGGCCAACGTCTTCCGTCGTCGGAGTTGGAGCGTCAGCTGCAAGATTCCTTTCAAGCTCAGTTGGAACTCGCAAATAAGGCTACTCATTCCAGACAGAAGGTCCTGAGTCAATTGGCTAGCGTACGTAAGGCTTGTTATTTTTGTTTGTTCATTTTCTTGTTCATTGTCGAATTTTGCTTTATTCAAATTAGGGAAACTGTGGATTGTGTTTGCTGCCTAATAGGAACGTTGCTGGACCTCTAACCAATCAGCTGATTTGTGCGCATTATGACCGAAGTTGAACTGCCGGTGCACACAGTAAATAGTAGCTTCAACGTTTGGGCTGTCATAAGCATACATAATCAGGTCTATGTGGACATCTTTGACCTCCTCACCTAATCCGTAAGCTTCTCGTACGTCTAATTAGGCGAAAGAAACTGAATCACTCTTATGGTTTCTGTTTGTGAAAGAACGTCCACTGACCATTAAATTTCATTTCTATGTTCTGATTCAAGTGAACCGTTATGAATACAAAAATTCATTCGGGTCATATGAAGAACGTACCATTCTGTCGCATCACATGTATGCAAGCGGCTTCGAGGTTCATAACTTTAAACCCTATTAAGTGGACCAACGCCTTGTGGCCCTAACTACGAAAGTATTTATTACTTTCAGGGAAGTACAATAGGTTGCTCAGAGTTGAGCTATCAGATACGTAAAAATATTATTGATTGGACCCTAACAACAAGCCACACATTCTCGAGACCTGGTAATGTACCCAGGAATCAGGCGCGGAAATTCACCCACTTTTGCTCGTGATTCAAACTGTGAACTGAATATCCTCGTTATGCATGTCTTAACTTCTTTTACAATTAATGTAACTTTATGTAGCTGTTAGTCTTTTCATCTGAATTGCACTCCGACTCGTAAATGGAATCGACTGCTATCCATAGTGAAAAGTTCACTGCACAGCAACACAAAGCACTCGTTACGCGACGTGTTCACAGTAATATCTAACCACAACGGTATTTATTTTACATGGCTGAAATTAAAGAGTACATTTGTTTTATTGAACTGAGTGTGATTGTTGTTCACATACTTGGTTTCGTATTGTACGGCGATTTCTGTGGTACAAACGAATGATGAACGCAACATTAGTCTAGGCAGTGCAATAGAACGAAGTTGCTAACCCATTTGTTCGCAACTAATGAAGTCCAGTTACTTGTACATGGTGCTATGCACTTAAGAATGATGATTCTAGTTCTGTCCAGGACAGGAAGCTTGTAATAATCGACAGAATGATCAGGCACCAAGGAGAGACGGTTTTGAACTTCACTGTCTACGCGGAGCATTTAGACTTGTCGATTTTCGACTGCCCATGTCCACAAGTAGAAGTTCACCATCATTGGACTCGTCTGGACACCATTTCGTCACTCAGTTTAGCATTTTGTCAACGAGACACCGACTTTGGATGGTTAATTGCTTTCCTATATCTTGTCATCTTCATCTACCCATGTGGCTGATCAAAGACCATCGACGCGGCAGGTCCTTTTTTTAACCACCCGAACAGCTCGAACGTATAATCGTATAAACTGAATGTAGCTCGCATTTGATCGCAGTTTCTGTAGACCTTTCAGCCATCCTTCTCTATTAAAAAATACCGGCAGACTCAAGTTTTCTTTTTGTTTGACCTCATCTAGTGTACATCGATGCATCGACCGACACTTGAACTTCAACCCATGTTCTCATGAAACAACTACGTTGGCGTCACCTAAACACAACCGAATTTTCGCATATAAATGCTCGACAGTATTCGCTTGTGAGTAATGCCCAAGCTGCTCTATCATGTAAAAGGAGGTATAGTGACTGTCCTGTTAAATACGGTGGACGTCCCCACAAGTAGGAACTCTCAATCAAGTCAACGTTATGGAATTCACTAAACTTTCTGAGCTATGTAGGGATTAAGTAGCCCAGCTTGGTTGCTTCTTGTGACCCTGAATCGGAGTTGAACTGTCTGTTGTTTCAAGCATATGCACTATTGGTAAGTTCTTATGGGAACGAACCTTGAGGACCTGGCTGGTAAGACTGCTTGAATACAAAAGCTGTGAATTGTGTTCAGTTCCTACCAACTACTTTCCAGTAAACGGTAACTATATCGCAATCAGTGAGTAGTGTCTCTCCTTTTTTCGTGAACTGCAAAATTTCCTATTGCATATGCGTATTTTCGATGCTGAATTTTTTTAAACTCTCATTCGCAGTCTATTCATGAGAATGTTCGTCCTCGATTGAACTGGGCACCCTAGCCGCATAGTCAGGTATTCACTATAACGGATAAATAAACACCATAGTACATGTTTGTATTCGCCAATTTAAATGCTCTAGCCAGTGTTACAAGCTCAATAAGCCCAATTTATCCGAGTAAGAGTTCGACATTTCGCAATCACAATGGCACAAGCACTGTGTGGGCGTGTTAATCATATTAATAAGTACATTTAAAAATCTGGAACATTTCAAGGATGCTACGTTTGATAGTTAGAAATGTATTGTCATTCCGTCGGGTGGGCTTGAAGCGAATGACTGTTATGGTTTGTTTCTCAAACTGGAGCATTCGAAGGAGCGACGCATGTGAAACTTTACTATACTTCTGAGTATCCGAACTGTGCTGTATTTGACAGAAATGATGAATTAAAAAACCGAACCGTCAGACGAGGCGGAACATATTGAAGTAGGTACAATCAGAACGAACCAAACATGAAAGTGACTTTTGACAAATTAGTCACAGCAGCACCACAGTCTTTTTTGACACATAGCGGAGGGTTATGCTGTTTAAAAATCAGTCTCAGTAAGCTTTGGAGTGCATTCCGATTATTTGAAAACTTCGCGGAGATGTTCCTACTTGCTTTAAAAATGTGTTTGGTTTAAGCTTCGTTTTAAATGAAGCTGAGTGTCGTCCCTTGGCCGTAGTGGAAACTGCGAAACTGTTACTTTCTGACCCTTTGAACTCTGCGCGCATATAGTTGTCAATCTGTCTCCTTCATCCAGCTGCACCTACACAAGTATTTGCATCTGCGACCGGTAGAGACTAGTTGGATGTGATTCAGGAGATAGATAATGTAATTTGCTGTACTACACGAAATTTCGGTATGTTGGTTCTTGTTTTTATTAGTTTCCGCTATAGGGTTCAACCGCACACACACACACACACACACTTTGTTTTCCATCAGTTGACCGCTGCATTGTTCTTCACTATTCTGCTTCCTTACGAAACCACGCTCGTGTGTATTATACAAATTCAGGAACAAGCCTATATGCAAGCCGAGCTTATCGCAGTGCAACGCAAGCGGGACAAAGAGCGTGGCGATTTGGTTTCATCCTTACTAACCGCCGAGGACAGCGCTGATGATCTGATCCGTCAACTGCTATCACGTACGGATTCCAGCAGACGCCGAGAGCGAGCAGAGGACTTAGACTGTTTGAAACTGTTAGATAAACCAGATGAATCTTTCGAACTGCGGCGTCAAGAAATCCTGGGTATGATGTTTACGTTTTGCACTATGGTGTTTAAAAACTTTTGTTTATAAGCTTGCTTGTTCTGAAGGACATCTTGTCAATTACAAAACACATACAGGTTGCGAAAGTTATATGCAGGGTTTCTCGCATGTTTCGATCGTGCACATTTAGTTGAGTTTCCACCAGATATGCCATCGTGGTGTTTTCTGTTCTGTCAGCTTATTCGTATGTAATCTAGTATTGTAAGTGATTTGAGCTCAAACCCTGGATGTTAGGTCTGATGGTCGATCTATTTGTCACGACGCCATATTAATCTGTTCGGATACCATAATGAGTCTGTTATTCGTGCATGAACGTATGAAATTTTGTTTTATATAAAGGACGTTTCGTGTGTTATAGCCTCTATGCAAAACATGTTATTGGTCACTGATGAGGCCTATCGGGACCATTGGGCTCAGCGTCAAATGACTAAACAGAATGCGTTGGCCAAGGAGGACTTTTCGACCGCACGTAGCGTGGAGCAAGCCCTTAACGACCGTTCTGAAAAACAGCGACAGCTTACCGCAGAAATCGCGATTAAAGTAAGCATTCCGTTCACTATCTGCACTTCATGTTAAGGACCACTGTGGCTCCCTTAATTGCTGTTCTGTGTACCTTTCAACTGTTCAGGCAATGCTAATTAGCTATGAAAAACGAGATTTGTTTTCTTCCGACGTTCAAAGTAAAGTGATGTAGCAGTTACTACTACTCTACTACGCTCGTGTACCGGCCTATTTTGTATTGCAGCTGTTTCGATATGGTATCGCCATCGACACCTGTAAAATATCGGGTTATCTATGCCCTGCTACAGTTTCGCTCATTCAGTTCTCAGTGTGACCCGCATGCGTCTGTGTCCCTTGCTTTCACTAAGAATCCTTCTTTTGATACAGTATTGTTCGTGTACTTGTTCACCCTAATAAAAAGATCTGGTCGGTTGGCCAAACCCCATTTAATGGATTCGAGCGGAGACACGCACTGTGTATTTCAGTTAGTAATGAACAGATGCGGATTTTGGTTAATTTCCTGTCATGACGGCCTCCGGACTGTTTGTTGAGACTAGAAGTATTTGTTTACTGGATAGCCTAGCTGCTCGAGGTCCGTTCGTTGAAGGAAACGCTTTGAGAAAAATGCCGATTGAACGGATAGGCTCAGTGATTACTGTCGTCCGGTGTTTATGACTTAATCATACTCTAAGCAAATTTTCGAGGCGGCGAAATAACAGTTAACCTCACAATAAATAAATCCTGTTCACTTCATGCTTGCTCACATATTGTGGTGATTGCGAGATAGTTTAATTCACTTCTTATTTTTCGTTAAAAAACTGTCACTTGTTTACAAGACTTCCTTCTACCTGCTCGAAACAGCTGAGTCGGCAAAACAAGGTCTTTTAGTGGTAGCTGAGCTGGTCTCAGCTATGCACACGGTGTAGAAAAACTTGTCGGTTTTACGGCACTTCAATTGAGCATGCTGTCCAGCAGCAAGCACCCTTGTTTAGCACGCGCGAATTCGGTGTTTTATTTTATCGAATGCGTGGGACAACACTCGTGTTGTGTGCAATCAAGTAAGACGTTTCTGGAAATAATCTTTGTTTATTTGAAACATTTTTCACACCGGCCATTAGTAAGTACTAGCATGTTGGACAAAACAGCGAAGGTGGCAAGCTAACCTTTCAGAGATCTAATTAGTGGAGTGAACGTTTAGAAAAGGCAGAGGTGATCTGGTATCTGAGATTAGCTTACAACACGACAAAGAAAATGTGATTTTCTCCAAGCTTATATTAATCTTACTCTTCTGTATGCCTCGGAGATGATTCCATCAGTTTGATTTTTTCTGTTAGAGCTCCCTCTTCGTTGCATTGTTTGTTTCCGAGAAACGTAGTTGGTTTGAATTGTAAAACTCCGGGTGCGTAAATCTACAGATTCCATCAGCCTTATTTGTGGACTACCTTCTTTTCCTAGAAGGATGCTCAGAAAGAAGCTTTCGCAAAACTTCAAGCCCAGCAAGACGCACAAGGTCAACGACTTCGGCGAGATATTGCACTGGTTGAACAGGAACTTTGTCGTCTGACAGCTGCCGAACAAGAACGAAGGGCTCGGCATGCTGTGGTGAATCAACATTGTTTAGCTGAAAGACGTTCTGAATTGGTCAAATTACTGACACAGTTGAACAAGGAACAACAGCTGCGACAATCAGAGCTGCGGAATCGTCTGGTAGGTAAAGCCTGCTGTGATCATAACAGTTCAATATGTGGTTTTTATTTCCGCACATGAACCAGTTATTTGAATACGTTGTATTCTTATAAGATTCATGCAACGATATGCTTCTTTGTAGAAAGCGTTTACATTCTACACCATCAATTATATACTCTCGTTTTTCCTTTATTCGTTTGAGTTGGTTCTCCACTTTTTCTCCTGAACAAGTTTTCCCGTATCAGAACAAGGGGGAACGTTAACTTTTTTTTGTTCTAGTCGCTTGCTGTAACACAATCTAAATACGTGCACCGTAGCGCATGACAACTGTTGAACGAAATTAACGTGTACTCAACAAAGTACTGACCAGGACCGACTGACAACACGAATCAATGTATTTTCTTTGGGATTCAATTAGGATTTTACAATAGTACAATGTCAAGATAAAAACGGTCACATACAGAGCTCGATATTGACTCAAATTAACATCCACACTCAACGTTTTTGAAAGCGCTTGAGATTTTAGCTGCCTACGGACCGATCGGATGAGTTAGTTAACGGTCAGTGCAACTGGAACCATCGAACGAACTTCCGCTCACGTAGGGTTAGGTTATGTGATCGAATAACGATGGTCTTGACAGTGGCCAGCGTTCGCCAGCGGACGAATTTTCATCGATTCCGCAGAACTCTGTGCAGAGTTGATCTGTCATCGTGGACGTAGTGATCACTGTCAAACAAATGACTTACGGTGGCACTCGTGATTAATTTTCCCCTGTCTGTTCGGTTCATACTGGATGATGCTCATTAGTTCTTCATTCATATACCTGTAGATTCGAGCTCCGTCAACCACCGTTGCCTAAGTTTAGATAGCTTATCAGTATGCGATTCATTTGCGGTCTGACATATTGCGTGGCGGCAAACGTCTTGTTGTTAAGGTTGATAATTTGACTTTTAGGTACATCTTGTTTCCTCCTTACAGTACACATTCTCGGTGATTGCGATGGATGTCGACTGTGCTGTAGTGCCTTGTATGAAGAAGACTCTAAGAGCCGTTACTTGACAACGAAAGTTCCTACTACTTATCTCCTCTAAGTAGCCTGGAAAAATTGAATTTTCCATTTGTCGCGAATGGTTAGGTTGTTTCGTGTCCGACTGTGTGGCTAGTGCGTGGGAAGTCGCATAGTGTGGGAGACAGTGCAGTCTGGTTAAAGTAGTCTGTAATTATGGAATTGCTGAAGATCTCAACAAAGTGGACATAAAGTAATAGTCAAACGTGTACGTAACCAATTGCGAAGGAAATACGGTCAGTTGTTGCTGGCACTGAGCTGCTCAACTAGGAAATTCTCCGCCAATCCCGCTGCCTCTTCTTGCAGCAGTTTGTTGTAAATGGAATATTTTTGCTTTCTAGCAGATAGGACCATTTATACATTTTTCTGTCCCAATGTTGGACGTAAAGTTAACTTGAATGTAATATTTTTCTTCAGTTACCCATATCCTTTTTCATTGGTCTTGTACATCCGTACTTTTTCATATTCAATCGCAAAACAAGCTATTTTTAAACCTTAAGGGAGTCTTCAGTTGACCATATTGGTCCTTCATTTATTTCGCCGTTTGACCGAGCGTTTCTGCTCCAGCATCCGTTACCTACTGTTGCAAATAGACATCCTTCGGTTTCTGGATACCTTACTTCGATAGCCTGAATGACAACGACAGCACAGGAGACACCGTGGAGGTGGAAGTAGATCAGTAACAGGACAAAAGTGACTAATCAGTCAGTATGATAGGGACGAAAACAGTGTGTAACGTCGGAGGTATCTGACATTGTGTGCAAACATATATTGGTGGGTCTACACACATGACTGCATATCAGCGAGGTGTTGCATTCATTCGAATGATTATACGCCTCGCACTAGGAGGTACAGTTCGATCCATGTTTTTCAAGTGACTCTGGGTTTGAAAACAGTATGTTCAGTCATGCTCATAGAGGTAAGCTAAATGTCATTTTTAGGAAGAGGGAAAACGTGTCTTTTATAGGGATATTTACCATGAGGATAGCTACTGTTGGAAGGCAACCGCCACATGTATGCCTACAATTTCTTCAGCGGGCTCAAATTCAGACAGTATATTTTTTAAATGTAGATGTTACTTTTTTCATGGTTGTCATTTTTTTTGTAACTCACTGTATTCTTATCCATGGCTTCATTATTTGATTTAAGAGGGAAATGGATGAACGACGTCTGGCTGATCAATCAGACTATTGGCTCATACAATATCAACGGTTACTGGACAAAAAACCTTCTAGTCTGGATTGTGAGGTATGTTGAGCGTGACTTTGGATTTTATTGCTGATCCTGGGTCATATTGGTGTGAACCCTAGCTAGATTATGAGTTCACTCACCTTGACTGATTTTGCCCAGTTTTAGTCAGCTTACCTATGTGCGACCTGGTCTACTCAATGGCAACAAAATCCTAGCGGTGTAAATGCGTAGAACTCGTTTCGTCTTGTGTTTCGACCACATGAGTGATGGAAAACAGAAGACCGAGACGCTTTCCAACTTTGTGCAACAAACTAGAGGTGTCCATAAAAGTGGTTGACTTTCAGTATTCTTACGGGAAAATGGTAGCAAAAACAGGCAAAACTGGAGCAACCATTTATACACGGGAAGGAAACTAGCATTAGTAGTATATCAGCCTCAATACTGACTTCCGAATTTTACAGCTGGATGTAAGTCACTTTCTAGTTTCTGTTTCCTGCATGCGCAGTGATTGTTTTAAACGTTAGCACTATTGGGAACTGTGAAACTATTGTTTCAGGTCATCTGTATTATGTCAACAAGAGTATGTATCTGTTTGGAATAAGTCGCTTATTACTAAAGCGGGAACCCGTTTGGCTTTCGTGTGGATGTACCCTGTTGAGAAGGACACTAGGCAAGGAGCCTTCACTCAGTTCTCACCACTCAGTATACCAAAAATTATACAGTCTGTCTATACCGAGCGGGCTTTGCAGAAAGACGAAGTCAGCATTTTGGACTACATGAGAACAATGGCACAGTGGCATAATGGTACCACATTACTATCCGCTTTTTTGCATAGGGCTCTGAAAAATGCTGGATCTGAGATTACACAGTAGAAGTTCACAATGTGAGTAATGGAGCTAGTAAATGTTTAAGTGACAGAAGTCAGCGAGTTCACAGATGGACGTACAATTGAGGCCTACTTAAATATAAAATAAAAACTAATAAAATGTAAGTTGTCATGGCATCCACATCGTGATTGATTTGCCACCGTCACAATTACTGTTTTCCCTTTTTGTTGCTGTGAGCTCACAGCTTATATCACTTTCTTCATAGTAACTGATGACAAGCGATAGAACCTTCATTGTCATCATCATCATGTTGGCAGCCATGAGTCCGACCAGAAGGTACTGTAGCTTAGGCCGCCGCCCACCTCAACAGTGACGTGGAATATCCTAGAAGAAAACGCTACTAAGAAGGTTGAAAACTATTAAAAAATGATGACAAGCGATAGAACCTTCATTGTCATCATCATCATGTTGGCAGCCATGAGTCCGACCAGAAGGTACTGTAGCTTAGGCCGCCGCCCACCT
>JTDE01003861.1:0-26175 GCA_014338405.1 Paragonimus skrjabini miyazakii | reverse complement strand
GACCGTGGGATGCGCACAGCTGTAGTAGTCTTTCGCCATTGTCAGTGCGTTGTGCCCGAACACCAAACATACCTCCCAACCGCGTCTCCTCTGGAGAAAGATGACCAAGCTGAGCATTAAAATCGCCCGCTAGTATGATGATGTCTGAGTGTTTAGTTTGCTTCAGAAAGTCAACGATAGCGTCATAGAACGCATCCTTGGTAGCATCCGAACAGCTGTCTGTTGCAGCGCATGCCGATATAATGAATACACAACGTCTTTCTGATTTGCGTCGACAAAATTTTACCGATGTATCGCGTCTGACAGCGCACAAGCGACTGTTCACTGGGTTCCAATCGGGCAAGCATTGCTCTGCTCTGGAATTTAGTGCAGTTCCCACTCCAGCTTAACCACGAGATTCGGCCTCGGCGTCACCAGAAACCCTGAGAGAGAAACGCTTGGATTGACAGTTCCCTAGAGGTGAGCTCAAATGGATAACCGTGCTAGAATCGTAGACTCGCGTCTCTGACACGCAGCACACATCAAGCTCCAGAGAGTATTAGCCAGAGCAGCTTGCTGACTGACTTGTCGGAGAGTGCGGACATTGAGGGCGTCAATGTTTACCAGTTGTCCTGGTCTCGGAAAATAATTATCACCCGAAGACACATGACAGGCAGAAAACTTGGTTGTTAAAAGTCGTGGTGAATGAATAATGTCGCTGTCAGGAGATCGATAATTTCTGATACCTCCCAGTCTTTTATACCACATAAAAGGGTAGAATTGAGGGACCCCACGTCGAGTCTCTGACTAAAAAATCTGACCTTAAAAACAAGATACATGGTTTTGGGGGCAACGGAGACAACGACTCAAGAGTCTGACTCACTTATCAGTGAGGGGCTTGCCCAGCCCGAGGACACAGTGAATAAGACGTTATAGGGGACGTCTTATATTATGTTACTAACTTTTGTCAAATTGCTGAGTAAATCTTTTCCACTGAAATTGGTAGTGGGTCTGATTGCCAAAGCATTTAAGTTAAATGTTTATAGGAACCAATAACAGTGGTTCTTGGAATACGGCTTCTTAACCATGTGGACAGGCTAATATACTACTGTTCTGTAACGTTGACTTTTGTGACCTTCCAATGATTGTGATGGGTGTTTGTCTTAGGTAGTTCGTTTTCTCCTTATTCCTATTATCAATCGGAATGAATGTGGACTAATTAGATAGCTCATCGTTAACAGACCAGTTTTGCGCAAGCCTTTGGTCGTAGTTATGACCAATAGCGTACTTGCCTCCCTTGTGTCTGAACCATGTGGCAACCAATGAGACGACTTGCTGAACCAAAACTTCTTGGAGTTGTGCTACATTTGACGGCTTGGTCTGTAATGCTTACTACCGGAGGTTAGTTGTGTTGTTGAAGACTGCATCACACCTCAAAATGACCAAGAAAGCAGCGTGCCATGTCCACACGTGGTGCACGATTACAGTGGGCTACTTAACAACTAGTTAGGTCCTCATCGATTATTTATTTGCACCTTCAGTTCCGAATAAAAAAATGAAAAGTTTCCATCACATCAAGGGACGTGTAAGTCGTCTATTTTCAGTGTCCGGTCATCCTTCGTGAAGCTGAAGTGTACCCACTGTGGAGGCTCACTTGCCTGTCCCTTCTGTCATTAGTATTAATGCCAGCAATGCACTGTTGGTTAATGTTGATGAGCAGCTGTCGTACAACCATAGAAGGAAGACCAACCCATCGGTCATAATTGGAAAAGACAACAGAGTTGGACATTACTTTCTGACATGGCTTTCATGTCAAGTCAACTATACAGCATCCTGGCGCTTATATTTGTACAGACAAGTAAAGTAAATGAAACTGGAAGACTAAGGCTGTATGTATTCATGGTTGCTGTTGTTCTCGCCTTTCTGTGAACCTCCTTGACATAACTACAAGGATACTAGTTAAGTTGAACCGTGGCTGTTTTTTGATTGAACACTTCAAGGTGACGGTTTTGTCGCAGTAACCGTGTGACAAATGTTTAAAGATGTATAGAACTCTTTTGTCATTTATTCTATAGGCCGAGTATTCCCATACCCAGTTTAGCGTTTCAAAGACTCGAATGGCTTTATCTAAAGTGTTATCATCGCAGGCTCGTGAGCGTATGTTGTTATTCTGCATTTCTGTTAATTCTTTCCGTTCCCTATGCACAAGCTCGATCCGGCTGTTCTTGCCATTTTGAAGTGCGCTGGTGCTGGGGACTTTATGACAAACTTCCAGTATCATCGTATCACCTACTCTACTCTCGTAACAATGACAGACGACGATCTTCAGAAGGTTTGTGATAATCGCTATGATTCCCCTGTAAAACCTGTTGTATAAATGTGACGTATTTAGCCTGGTGATGAAGCACTGAAAACGGGCTTGTTCGCTATGCAGAACAATTCGGTCGCGTTCTAATCTATTATTTATATCTGGACTGATCAATACCTGCATATACGTGTATACATTTGATGCATTACTTAGTATATAAATACACAACACGGAACGGATACAGAGAAATGAACGGGTTACTATGTTCAGGATGTAAGGACCTATCCACAACCAACCATGAGTGACAGAAAATTGAATTATGCTTATGGAATGTTTCATTCATCTTCTGCCAAGTTGTGAACTAAGGTTTCGTTTATGCAACTGAAACAAAAAATTGTTGCTTACACTAACCTTACGGTGTTTATCTCGTTGCTATCATTCCTCCGTTTGTTCGTTTAAACTTACAGATCGGCGTCTATGCGTTGGGTGCGCGCCAATCTATTCTCCGGGAGGTGAACGATCTGGTTTGTGCGGTAAAACTGTCCGATGCGGTGAGGTTTTGAAATTTTACGCCCACTTTAGTGGATGAAGTCTGCGGTAGATCAGCGCTAACGCCGACTATCTGTCAGTCACACTACCGAGGGTCCGAGCCTTGGTCGTGGTGACTGCTCATGTCTAGTTGTATAGATTCGAATAGCATCAAATCTGCATACACACTTCATGCTACATGGTAGCGAACACCTTACGGTGTAAGTAAATAGCAGTGTTGTGGAAGATGCGAATCCACTTCACACTTTTTTAGTGGAACATGTGACCAGCTTGGAAATAGAAACACTTCGAAGATAATGAGACGTAAGGACCGGTCTGAGTAAATGACGCTCACAACTAGACACATCGAGAGAGAAAATCGATAATAACTCGTTCTTGGGCCGACTGAATACTGCAGATTGACGGTATTCCAGAATTTGTTTGTAACAATCAGAACAGTAATCGATGTTGCGATACCAGCATTGTGAACTATGGTCGATCATCTACGCGATATTGTCCTCATCGTTTGAGTGACATCCTGAAGTTAACTTGTGGGCATCATCCAGGACCTAGATCAAGTTGTATATTTCGTTCGAGTACTGGCATCGGCTTTCATGTCAGTCATGTTTGCAACCAACAGTGAGTAGGCTGCACTCATTGTAAGTCGTTTCCCAACCATTCCACTAAAATATCTCAACGAAATGCAAATTGAGGTGCTTCTTTTTGAAAAGGAATTGCAAAAAAGTATACGGGAACTTCATTCTGTGCTATCTTCACTCAACAAACTAACTCTGTAGGCGTGCTGTGCTACTGGAAGATATTCTGATAATGCGCTCGTTCGTCATTATAACCGCTGCCCCCAGGTCGGTCACCATTTTCTGACGTGATCAATTCGCACAAGCATTTCGACCAAGCTGAAGAAGAGTTGCTACCCGCTCGCTCGTTTGAGACCATATCTTTAGGAATTACTTAAACAACCTGACTGTTTTCATGTAGTGAACTGGCACAAAAACAGCGGCAGCTAATAGCAGTCAAATCCTTCGACCGAACAGGTCGTCTACAGTAGCGCAGATAAGTTACAAGCCGATTAGATCATGCTTTCTTCACAAGCACTATTTACTAAAACATCTAGTGGATAAACGACTTTACCGGATAGGGAAATGATCAAGAACTGTAAGAATGAATATAATTTTGGACGCCACTTAACATGCAACCATCCGCGTCGCTGTTTGAAAACACTTCTGTATGCCGGAAAGCTCAGTATCGACGGGCTAACTTAGAAAGGGATGTTCACACAAAGGGCTATCTACGCAGATTTTGCCTAGTATATCAACCTGTTAATGCACATCTCTTTGGTTCAGTAGGTTTTCCCTCTCCATTCTCAAAAAATTACAGCCGAGCTGTCTTTCGTTACAGAAGATCACAGATCTAGAAGCTTCCAGAGGTGACCTCCCAGTGCCAAGTGCTCCCCCGACGGAAGAGATTGTTCCTTCTGCTCCTCCAGAAATCGTGGCCCGATTTGAGCAAGAATGCTGCGTTTGTCAGGATTCCAAGGTCGGTTTCAACTTCCTTTGTCATTCTGCGTTTGAATTAGAGAGTTAATAACCGTCTTCTGAAGTGATATCACTAACTGTTGTCGCTACATGGCTTAAAAGGTAGAATGCCGACCAGTTTTCTGTATTCCGGTTGGTATTTGACACTATCTAGACCATCGTCATCTCGTCCGATGATTTTTTCGCTATCGCTTAGCCATCCAAAGCTCACTCATTCTTACCCACCAAAACTGCGCATCTCGAATCGCAGGTCAAATTGATCTTTGTATGAATTTAAACCTCACTTCATAGTTGCTAAATTTTAAACATCGCCGTGAGATGAACCGACGTGGCTATGACATTTACGCAAAATAAACTTTCCATCCACATTTGTAACATGGCATACAGCTGTACCTGTACATTTACAACCCTGCTGTTTTCCTCAGTGTCTCGTGATCTTGCTGTACTGTGGCCATGTCTGCGCATGTACCGGCTGTGCGGCGAAGCTGTTGGTGTGTCCTCTGTGTCGAATGCCGATCTCTCAACGAATTCAACTGAAGTATTAGCCATACGACAGTGCTGGAATTTCGAATCTGCGAAACGTTCGAGTGTCTTCAGGTTCCACTCATCACATGGAGTCCAGTTGCACCATTTTTTTGAAAATCGCAATAATACATTAAACTTGCTAGTTTTATTTAAAAAACGTCCGTTAATCCAGTTCAAATGACCTTTCAAATTTCCTCAGACATTTCTGTCTGACCACTATACTTAGTTCTTTGTTTAATTTAATATTTCCTATGCTCGCAGTCCTGTTCATCACCGTCTGGATGAAGCGTGCATCAAACGATATTACGTAGGCGTTTTTGCACAACGCTGATTGGGTATGTAGCCTCAAAAGAAAGGCGGATTGTGTTTAGATTTTGTCACACACGAAGACTACACTAACATTCTGCTTTCTGACAACCATAATTTATCCTACTGTTTTATACCGTGCAAACGCGAAAGTCAAATGTTCGTAGATTACTCTTTTATAGTTATTTGTAAGTTCACCATTTTAATGTAAATACATTACTAACAGCTTTAAGTTCTGACAAAGCGTCATTTTGCTCGATTAATCGGTAGAGAGCCTCGTTTCGAATATATAGAAATTCTGATCTCATTTAAATGGTAACCACTAAAAAACGCGCAAATTCGCGACAGTTGGTCCAGAACAAGATCACAGTTGAACATTGAACTTCTAGAGCTGAACGCACATAATGCGGGATGAAATATAATTAATCCAAGTCAGAACTGGGACTAGACGCTAAGACGAACTATTTCGCAGTATAATTGCTCAAACCAAGCCATGCTGTACATACTATTGCTTTTGACGAGCAGATACGGATAACGCAAGCTTTCCCCCGATTCATTTGCAAACTTCAATTTCTGTACTTCGGGTCTATTTGGCACGTCGGAATAGCTTGTAATGTCCCTTTGCTGTCTAAGATGGTTACCTTTGGGAATGACAGTGCCGAACTCACCTCACTCAATATGCCAAATGGTATAACCATTGTGACAAGTGATGAGATGCTGAGTCCCAGTTTATGGCGTAGACAGCAAGTTCAGGCATCCCGGAGCGTAATGCACACAATCAACCCTCACAAATTGTTTTTTTTTAAAGACCAATTCCAACGGTCGGCGTATCGCTGCCAAAAAAATAAACCGCTTCAGTTCTCTGACGTTTCCTTTATCTGTCAGCAAGATGCCACAATCAGCGAACATGTACACGGGCGCAACAGCACGACGAATGCTTGTACCGCATCAATCGAGGAGCATTGGAAACAATTATAGTTGTTTTTTTTAGATGAGACCCAAGTGTGGAATGTCAGGGCTTCGGCTGAATTCGAACCAGCTACAGGAACTCCGTATCTCAACGTGGCAAGCGGTTTACCAGCTGAGCTACGAAGCCACGCCAGGAGCTCGGAAGTATCACAACTGGACAAGGTTACCCACCCGTCCCATTATCCCATATCGAACCCACCAAATGATCCATGGGAGCGACTACCGCTGCATGATTTCTCGAACAGTTCACGCTGGAATCCACCAACGCCACTGTTGAGCATAAAAATCGTATTACTAATAAGTAGTGGATTCTAGCGTGAACTGCTCGAGAAATCCTCGGGAGACAGTCGATCCCCTGGGTCATTTGGTAGATTCCATATGAGACATTGGGACGGGTGAGTGACAGTCCAATTGTGATATTTCCGAGCTCCTGGCGTGGCTTCGTAGCTCAGCTGGTAGAGCGCTTGCCGCGTTGAGACACAGTGTTTTTGTCGCTGGCTCGAACCCAACCGAAGCCCTGACTCTTTACAATTGGGTCTCATTTAAAATCATAAATCTGCCAAACTACTTCTTAGTAATGACATTCTGGTTTTTATATACATTGAACATCACCCACAATTAATCAGCTGCCGCATTCCCATAGACTTTCCAGTCGGCCGTTTCGAACAGAAGCACTAGACTCGAGGTTCGCTCTCATTAGACTCGTCAGTAATGCATATCTTTGCCACTGTCGGGACTAGAACTCCGGCCACGCTTTCATGGGACAACCGTGTTGACCACTGCGCCACTGACTTCACATTAAGCACAACCGAATTATCACAGTATTATAACGCCGTAGAACTAGTGAACGTGAATGTTCAGGAACTTTTTGAGCCCATATTTAGAAACCAAAAACCACCCGACTTTGTGTCTGCAATATATTCAGACTTCAGTTGGTCTACAAGACGCTACGTGTTTAAACACTATAGCATAGCAGAGAACATCAACCAGTGAAAATCAGGCTTCCAGCTCCATCATAGAATATTCTTTAGGATGTAACATATAATCATATATAAGTTGAATGCAGTCAGGCGCGCAAACCTAGCCAGGAACGCTCGCGGCATTGTGGCTCAGACCGGTGATTACATGACGGGTAATTGAGCGTTGTTGCTAATCGCCTACTGCGAGTTCAAGTAGAAACCAAAAGCTGTTGTGTGAGATACACAAGGTGCAGGGGCAACTTCAAGCCATGGTTACAAGGGCAGCTGCAGTCGTCGAGGGATGTCAAACACGCGTTCATATTTGATGCGTGTGATCACCGGAAGTCATACGGGACAGAGCATTTGCCTACTCGTTCAAATCTCAAAATTACATCTCGTTTTTTATGGAACGTCGTGTTGGTTGCTTGTGTGAAATGTGCACTTTGCAACCCAATCCAAAAGAAAGTGTGTACTGTTTCATCGTCGTCCATCGAGGCAGCTGTTTCGGTCTTTGGTATATTTACTAACGCGTGAACATTTAACGTCACTTACTGGGAAACGGAACCGCCTAAAGGCCAATCAGTTGGTTACTACCACGTTTCATCTATGCACCTTCCCGAAACGTTCAGCAATAAAAAATATAAGTACAGAAGACAATTCACTGTAATAAAAAGTATCATGAAGCATTATATTTGTCCAGTTCCTCACCGCTAGGTTTCAAGACTACTTCATCTGCTAAACTGACCAACGATCCAGGAGTAAGACCAAGAAAGATTTGCGAAGGGGCTTTTCGTATACTCATAAGATGACGGACGGATTGGGATTGTGCAGCAGGGTCTACAAGTCGATAGCCATATTTTTGTGCGAGCCATATCTTAGCGTTTGAAACATCATCAGGATCGGATAAATATCCCCGGTTTTCGGCACTTGCATAGTACGGCACAGCATCCTGTGGGAACACGAAGAAAAAAAATCGTAAGGAATCACGGAGAAACATATTCGGATTGAATGATACGAAGCTGACGTACGAATACTTAAAACAACGGTTCAAAGTGCGGGTGAAAATTATACCAATAGGACACATGATACATGGAACTTAATTTCGGAGCATCGGTAATTTTAAGCCGCGGAAACACAGTGACTAGACTGCAAACAACAGTTCATTCGAGATGAGGCAGGTCGTCTCCAAACTAGGTCAATGAGCACGTTACTCACACAAAAATTCGAAGTTGCGAGTAACGTTTCTGAGTTTTGCGGCCTCGTTGAGCAACCATGTATATTTCAGGGGAAGTCATGTGTCACGCGATGCTGAGTTCAGACCTATCCGATAAAGATCGCGAAGACCAAGTTCAACGTTTGTCTTCAGTCCACCCAACAGTGTTGTGGATTGAGACATCCCACTGGAGTAGGACTCAACCGCCTTGTGTTCTGTTCCTGGCCAATGACCGTTTTGTTGTCAAGTTCCACATGGCTGGCTAAATTCTGCCCGCAATGGAAAAGGTTTGATATAATCACAAAGTCGCTATACATTGTAATTCACACACAAACCAGGAACACCGGACCTACGCAAGTTTAGTGCAGTCAGGTCGATTGCTATCAGCTTACTGTATGCCTTGGGGAGGGGAATAACCCTGATTAGCAGTCTTGCGCAGTGGATCGGCCAGCAGGACGGAGGGAGGCTGTGTGCAGCGACTGTTGATGCAGACAGGTCTTCGTAACCTGGATAAGTAAACCGGCTGTAAATGGCGCTAGTATCGTTTGGGTCAAAAACTATTTTTCTCAACAACGACTACCTGATTAAGCATAACGTTTCGTAAATTCTAAGAAAGACCAGTAAAAGCGGAATAAAGTTGCAGAGTACACACAATTAACTTTTCAGAAAGAGCCCCATGAGTCAAATCGAAGTGTTTGCTGAATCGCTAACGACGATAGCAGACAGAGCTGTTGAATGTTATCAACCAGAGTTACATGGTCTTAGTGCGTGGATGTTGTCACTTACACAGGACGCATGAGGTAACCTACGAGTCTATAGATTAATAAATCATTGACATTCCTCCTCTCTATGGCTCGATCTTGTGATGATGTGCTTCTCCGAAATCTCAAAGGGTATTTCTTCATTTTCCGCGAATACAACACATGCTATTGAAGAGATCCTGTAAAGAGGACAGCGTGTGAGGTAGCAATTTTTTTTAAAGTTGATCTGAGAGAGGCACATAGTCACTGAGTTCATCACCATCATCATAGGCAGCAATAAATCACTGGTTCACACAACCACGAGGGGAAAACAAGAAAAACCATACGAGAAGAGAGTAAAAAAAGAAGGGGCCTATAGCTATATCTATATTCAAACATACAACATTAAATAGCTAGTGACCCATACTTTGGACCATGTGATTTAAGATGATGTCTAGCTGGAACTGCCTGCTCCCCATCTTTTGCTGAATAACTTTTTGTAATGACGTTTGCTTATCTAATTCATCATTTGCAATCGCGTTCTGAACGGTCATGCCAGGCACCAGGCAATAAAAAAACCGTGTAGCGCGTGATTCTTGAAATTTCTTAAGAATGTTCTTTTTCACACCGACTGATAATACTTCTCACCCTATTAGAAATGTCGATCCATACAGCCAGGTAGACAGAACTCTTGTTTTACTCACTGAATCAAAGCACGACAAAAGCATTATGCAAAAGGTGCAGTCAGATCTCGTAAACGGCCTGCCGTGAAGGATGGCACATCTTCTGACGTGTGGACGGGCAGGTGCACGCCTGCAAACGACCACCTAACGGAGAGATCATACTGTGTTGTTCGCGCCACCCCACTGGGCTCAGATAAGCATGACAAGACCACTGCCAGATGAGGCTACCGAGTTCCATGTTTGTTGGTTGAATCAACACGAGACGTGTGCAGGGATCGAGGCGATCAGCTAGTGTGCGGTCCATTGCAGGACTGTGTAACCGGATTTTGAATGTTCCACTGTTAAACATAGGCTGGTGTTTAACTTCGACAAGCTAGTGAAAATTCGCACAGGGTGTGGACACGTTGAACAATCTGAAACATTGATTTCTCTACATACAGTTAATCAAGGCTTCGAAAGGGCACGTTGCGAGATGCAAACAGTTCGCTTAATCTTATCAGTCGATTCCACACAGCGTTCACTTTAGTTCACCCAAATTCACGTATGACGACAACACAATGGAACGAACGAACGTTACATAGGCAGGGTAAACACTTCCAGTCCCACGGTAATAACGTTGAATGCGGTGGCCCGTACCGACAACAGAAAGCCGATGTGCAGCGCTTCGTTAACATCGTTTCGGAAAACGCCACACTAGAGGTGCAAATGTGTGGCAGGACCGTAAACAAAGTGGCAATTAAGTGTTTCGAGGTCGAAAACGGTGGATTCCTGTTCGGATGCTAAAATACCTATCTGCGCTGCGCCATCGTCTGTACTAGACACATGAGGATACGCTCTGTCTTCTTCTGAAGCACGTTCTGTCAATGTAGGCTTCATTATAACTACAGATGAACCAGTAGATAACACGGGAGTTGTATGTAACCAGCTAAAGAGAATACGCGAAATATTTACACCCAGAAATGTATCCGTCGTCTGGATGAGACTGGAACAAGTTTTAATCTCGGATAACTGTGCCGTGATTTTCTACTTCTCGTGAAGCATCTCAGTACAAAATGAAAGAAGTAAAACCCGAACGGTGAGTCGAATCTTGTGGTCTTTATGGTTCATTTGCCCTTTTCTACAAATTGACGGTTGGATCTGAAGGTACCATCGCCGAATATTGTGCAAATTAAGTCGAAATTTTCAGCGTTATGTTATAAACCAATAATTTGGAGAAATAACCCAGGCTAGTTTGCCCACGTGATTCCCACAAAGCAAAGCTGGTCTTGTTAAGTTCTGGTGCTGAAACATGAGGAATGTTAAATATCTCAATAAGGCATAAGTAGTGTATGTTTAACGGTCAAAATTCACCGATTTTGTTATCGTTGTCACCTTAGTAAATTATGACGCCATCTAGGAGCTTTGGGCAGACTGAGTTTCTGCACAGTTCCAGCTAGTGCTCTCGACATCAGCACTGATCAACGGACTCCAACGAGTCTGACTAAACGGTACAGTTAACTTGCAAATGAGTTAGTATCGGTGCCAAATATTGTTTTCATGTGTATTATTCAACTTGTTCAACAACATTCACGAAGCAAACCATTTTGGTTGCTATCGTCATAAAAAAAATAAACATTTACTATGTCCTTTGTGATTGTTAATTTCGTACTTACAAGATCTTACTGTTGAGTTGTCATGGCTTCGCTTTGTTTTTCAACTATACCGCGTATGATAGGGGACCACTTAAAACTAGTAGGCCTCTAAAATGTTTTGTGCGTGACACAATTCTGCTCAACGTGCAGACGGCTTTGACTATACGTGAAAAAATTACAAAATAACCTTGCGAGCCTGGGGATTATTAGGCTTGGCTTTCTTGCACATGCATGCGCATCACAACACGAAAAGCATCGGACAATTATGATGGTATTGTATGGTCAATAATCACTTGAGTTCTCACGCCCAACAGTTCTAGACATGAGCTGATCATTCCGAACATTCTAACATTTAAACTTAGACGTAAGTAAAGCCACTAGTTCACAGCAGCAACGTATTGTCTTAGAGGAAGAATATTTCTAGTTAACACGGAACCAACTGACAAATGTAAAGCCAGAATGTAACTCAAAACATAACTGCCACGCCTAAACGCTCAACTACGTTCGCTTGTGAGTCACACAAGTCTCATGGTCCACCTAGCGGGTAGAGATTATTAATCGCGAACTTCGTATTCATTGTCTACCCTCATGTATTTTACATATGTCAATTAATTGCGCGACTTTCGTCACCGAATGTGAACATTTTCATTAAAAAAGAGAACAATGTTATGAACAGGAATGATGTACATTCTTGACGAGGGCCATTTGGGGTTGCTGAAACATTTTCCTCGATACCGTGTGATTCCTGACATTTTAGCCAAAAGCATGTCAAACGCAACGTCCAAAAATATTCTGGTAAATTTGGTGTGAATATTCTGCAACTGATTAACAAATGTTTATCTTTGCACTAGATTGAGCTCGATTTTGAAAGTGTTCCAGTTAAACAGGAACAGGAAAAACAAAAATGCCGTCTAATACTCATTGTATCCAAGTGGCAAAATTAGGCTGCAATTTGAAATCCGGGACGAACAGTGTAACAAACGCAAGCGTGTTTGTTACACACCGAAATGAGAATTCAATAAACAAAGTTGTATAACCCTTAAAATAGCTGTTGTGCATTCTCAAAAGAGTAACCGTTCGACGTTACAGCAAACGCTGAGAATGTTGTCTGGCGTATTGTAATGTGATGGACTTTTCTACCTTCCTTACCGAGAACAAGCCGTGAGACTATTGCTATGTTCTCATTCAGTTTGACAACGAAATAGGGCAGTTGAGTGCAAACCACAGATTTCAGCCGATCCTGTAGAAAATAAAATCCAGTGGGATAATGCTGGGGGGGCTTCGGAGGCTGTTGAACTGGTTCACTCTGGTTGAACTATCTTTGCAGGAAAGTGTTGCCAAAAAATTTGCGTACACTTTTGGCATAATGGATGGATACTCCAGTTCGCTGAAAATATGTTCCACTTACCATTCAAGTTTCAATGATGGGAAACACCAATACAAAAAGCCTGAAAGAATATTCATTTATTGTTCCGCAGAAAATATACGACATAACAAGAGTATCGCCATATATTCCAAGCCACATTAATTGGCGTCAAGGTGTAGCGTGACTGCATTAGAATAGGTGGATTCTGCATGAGGTAGCAAACGTGTTACCATATACGGGAAGAAAACTGGGGCCATGCGAGGCGGAGAAAGATGTGGGGAGAAAAAATATACCGACACAGACGGATTTGCAACAGAAGCGCAAGTGACTTCCAGAGAGTGTCCTCAACCGAAAACGTTCATTGTTTTTTGGACCTAATCATCATCATCAGAGCATCCAAGGACATGACCATAGGGTACTGTGGCTCGGACCGCCGCTCACCTCAACAGTGACGTGGAATGTCCTAGAAGAATAAACGTTACTAAGAAGGTTGAAAATTAATAGAAGACTAAACAGAAGAACTAGAAATGGTATGGATGCAGGTACGCCATTGACTGCGTCAAACCGTCGTCTCGTGTATCGTTTCTAATTCGCGATTTGAATGATCACGAGGATCTCAGCCAGGCAGGCGACACCTATCAATCAGGAAGCCGGGAGCACTCTACCAAAGGAAGTTTCAGCGTCAGTGCCTTCACGCCCCAAATTCATATACTGGCAACCAGGCTGTTATGAACCGCGTGGGTTAACAATTGATGGAAAAGTAATAACGCCCGGCATTCACTATAACCCGGTTGCACTAACGAGTCACAGTATCACGGCTTATACGACGACGCACGAACCACCGTAAATGAAGAAGACGGGAAGACAGGGAACCTACAGACAAGAGTATATTTGATCGCAACCAAACGTGTTCGAAATACGCTGGAATACTCCACCGTATTTATAATGTTCAAGCGGAGGCTCATACAGTGCTGGAGGCTCATACAGTAATAAGAATAAAAACATTATCTCAACACAGGCTGCCGCTTCCTGCTTAACCTACAACTCGCAAACAAGGCACGGTATGGCGTGAGACGAGTTGACATTTGTGGTCAAGCCAACGAAGTCTGTGAGATAAGATCAGTTTCGTCGGCGACTTTTGTCATTGACAAGACAGTGTTCCCACCACACACATCTAATGCTTCGGAGACACCGATGGGCTAAGACGGATATTCTGTTAGCATTCTTCGTGCGAATCGGCCAGGATTCAGAGTCATACAGTAGTGTTGCCCTTACATTGGCACTGCTAACTTGGCTTTTCACAGGAAGACCGAGACCATGCCAGCGCCACAGATGGTGTGAGTTAGCAAACACCATCCGGACCTTTGTTACGCGATTTGTCATTTTATCAGACATTCCACCAACGCTGATAAAGCATCTAAGGCACATGAACTTTTCGATTATTTCAGACTGCTCACCACCACCAAGGGTGACAGCAAGCGCAGAGTCCTGCAGATCTTGTAACAGCACCTCTCATTTAGTAGGTGCAGAGACCATACCAAACTGATGAACTGAAGCCTCCAATTTGTACAAGATGCTCCGGAGTTTCTGTGAACCCTCGCAGATTGCGATATCGTCTGTATATTCCACCTCAACACCGAATGTCTGAGAGTGGTTTCACGCCACAATATCCAGACTATCAAAACACACTCTGGGACCTCATCTACTGCAAAGTTGTATAGGAAGGGGGAGGCTGGGCAACCCTCCACTTAAGATACAAAAGGTCAGCAATATGCTGTCATATACTCTAACCCGTATCCGATACTCTCATTTTCATGAAGCGTCACACAGTTCCATCTGGTCAGTCTCCTGGAACCTGTCGGTGATACATTATCCGAAGTAACTGCAATTGGAATACTGACTTCTGTGGAATCTCCCAAATAAGTTATTCTAATTGTTATGCAGATAAAACATAATGGACAAACAGAGAATGCGATGAGTACCGCATTACTTTAAACAAGCGCTTTGGCTTAAGAGGAGTTGTGCAACAGAGAAACAGGAAAATATCATCCACTGACTTGTTGGCTTGAAGCACTCGTCGAATCTTGATCTTAGACGCACACCTGCAAAATTTGTTAAATACAATGAACGGCCTATTCGGGCTTTTCAGATGCATTTGATACCTTTTTATTAAGTGCTTCCTCATCAATTTTTCAAGATATAAGAAACACGGTCACCACTAACTTCAAAAGTGTTGCGCAGTTTGTCGGGTAATGTTGCTTTACACGAATCCAGTAGCACATTCCTAATGATAGATCGCTTGTTTTTATCTGAAAGACTGCTTATACATGTCGGTACTAATCCTGGCAGAAGATTTATCCCACAATGTCATTTTGCTTCATAAATTTGGTTGGCGACATGGAGTTTCAACCTGATTCTGAGCGATCCAGCCTTCGGCGAAATGCACCCACTCCAGAGACTCTTGATGTATTGCAATTATGAGTTCGCCCCAATATTTTAAATTCTATCCAGAAAGTAAGACCTCATCCCTTAATTATTTCCCCCAGCACATTTGTAAGGACCGATACCTGTGGGTCTCTATCGCGTCGTTTACGAACATATTCCTCACCAGGAGTGCTGTTCTATGTTCAATTTCTCTTGAGCTCCCATGTGCTGTTATCCTCCTCCTCATAAACAGCAAAGGCAAAGGTGCTGTTGTAGTGTAAGACAGACATCCAGTTTTGCGCATTTGGAGGCTTCATAGTCCAACAGAACGTGGATATACTCAAACAAAAAGAGAAGCACTCACTAGTTACTGCACTGTGACTCGTCTGCATATCCGATAAGAAATTATTAAAATTCACTTACCACATCGATAAGTCGCCCGCCAAATCCTTGACAGTCACGGTTTTAGGATGGAGCACTGCTCCCTCAGCATACGTTATGCTGTCCAACATTGATTGTCTAAGTACACACAACAAACTAACTAACTCTGCGGATATACTTGCTTTGCAGAGACTGGAAATTCCGCTTACCTTTTGGTTCAACTATTACCAGTTAGTCGGACCAATCCGATTTTCGATGCGAGAAAACATGTACACTCTGTTATTTGGGCTAATAGTAAAGAATGGGATACAACTGAGACGGAAATTTATACTCGTTGCGAAGAGCTTTCAAGTATTCTCAACGGTGTTTTGTGTTTTCAGGATTACAGCGCCCCCTTGTATTTTGGTTAATCTACATGATTTACATCCCGGTTCTCTTGGTATAAAAATGGAAGCCCTTGGCATGTTCAACAAGGTGGTGGTCGGCGAATGATATCAAAATTTCCCAAACGACACGTGACTGTGTGAGCTGTGTTCATAAAGGTTGTTTTGAGCCATCCAAGTCGGTTTCATGGTCAATGTCAAGTATGGTTTGTCAGCACGTACATGTAGATAATTATAGTCCATTTCTGAACAAATACTACGCCTTGATCTCGTATTCGCGTTGGTCAAAGGTATGCTTCACCGTGTGCTTGCTTCGCGATTGCTACCTTTCACCATATGAGTTCATTGCGCATTGGCTACCAACAGCAGTCACTTTACCACACACAAGCTGGAAAAGTGGTCAAGTGTACTGGAGTGCCGGCACTTGGTGTAGCTTGAAAAGTGTTATGGCGCCTCCTAGTGCACACACTTTTATTGAGCTTGACAAGTGTTGATAGTTTTCTGATGTAACACAGAAATGTAGCTCATACGACGACGAGGGAAAGTTCAATTATGTTATTCAAGCAACAAGTCTTAGGAACCAACATGCTTAGTCTGGAATGTGCTGAAGTTGTGTTAATCGTGACATCGAAGTTTGGATTTCCACTGAAACAATGTTGGTATCCGTATGTACTGAATGTACCATTTAGCCGATCGTTCTGTGCATTACAAACACTGACCAGACTGTATACAATTTACCTCTGAATGAAGATACGTATTGTGACACTGAAAACTCCGATTCCGAGTCGGTTTCAGTTATCGAAAAAGTGCCAGCAACTGAGTTGATGGACAAAAGAATAGGCAACATCACTATAACGGCCCGCACCTTCACTTAAACCGCAACAGGCGTAGGCAATTGTGACTTACAAGTTAACTTTGTCATGGTTGTTTGATTACACATATAATTATGCTGTACATAACCTTCACTACGCTCGATGGTCGACCTGCGATGCTATTGCTACAGCGGGGAAATTATCCATGCGCTTAACCTAGGGATATCTGCGACTGTTTTTGTGTACTCTAAATTGAGACATAAAACCATTCAACAGAACCCTATATTGTATTGTCTTGGGGTGTGGTCCCTCAAAACAACTTACGTCCATAGCCTAAGTGACGGGGAAATATCGGAAGTTACACTTCTCCCCAGAGTAACATTATTCTGTCCATTCCAGTTATTCGCTTTATATTGCTCTCGAAATTCTTCCGCCTATTCCGTGCCTTCGGATGACATTTGTTATCAGTATCAAGACAGCGAGTGTACAGTGGCGCTTTGATATCTACGCTCTCCAAGTAGGTGAGCAAATTACCCCGGTGAGTAATTCCGCAAATTTGGGTTTCAGAAACGTAAACCTACGATTCCAGCACCGGTCGGTTTAAGCCACTCTACCCCATGGTCGTGGGTGACACCGAGGCTGAATCCAGTGGACAAGTTGGAATAAAGGTTGCACCAAGTTCTGAAACAGAGCAATGTTCGGATGACCGGATATAGACGAACAATCGCTTGTGTGCTGCCAGATCCAGTACGGTGGCGCGACTCGGGAATGTGTTGCATTCATTATATCGGTGTGTGTCCTAATGGACACTGGGCTAGATGTTCTACGACTTCCCCGTCATCTGCTGAAGCGGACCAACTAGTCGGGCATCATCGCATCAGTGGGCGATTGGACTGTTCAATTATGCCGTCTCATTCCAGAAGAGAAGCGGCTGGATGACATGTTTAGCGTCCAACCACAACACGCCGATGTTTAAAGACTGTTGCAAATAGTGCACGTCGAATACCATAATATAACACAGGAAAAAGCATAATGTTTCTCGGCCGTTGACACGAAGCGTTCATGCGGCGTGAATCGGCTAGAAGCTGTCGTGCATTTTGAACTAACCATCTGGACTCGGGAAGTGCTGTCATTCGTGCTCGTTACGATTTATAACTCGCTCAGAATTAATACGCCCATAAATGCAAGATAATTAGCCGGCACTTGGGCTAAGAGGACGTAGATAACGTTTTCCAGGTGGTACTCACGGACAATTAGCACAGACCAAGCCAATTGAGGGAATATTACGAACAATGGGAACAAACTGCAGCAGCTGGGAAAGCTTGCATTGGAAACATGTTCCAAAAGAGTTATGTGGTTACGATATAAATGTTATTCTGCCCAGTCGGTGATTCTTACGCACAAGCGTCGCTCGATCCTCACATGACACTGGATATCACAACGATCGTCGAGAACCTGGATGCAAGCCGACTAAAAGTTCGCATAAAGAGCGCGGACAACCTTTGGTCGAACAATCTAAAGAGGCGTAGCCAGCCGTTTTTGGTTGGGAAAGCAGAACAGTATTACCTTTGAATCACGGTTGTTTTGGTTGTCATGCCAGCGTAAGCCAGAACATCTTTGGAAAAGGTGGTTCACTTACCATAAACGAGGCGGTGGGCCGAACATTTTAAGGGACAGCTCCACTGGCTCCACTCGGATCACACTGATGAGGGGACGCGAATGGCCAGCCAGAACCCTTCAGATGCCCCCCCGTCAGAGACAAAAGTGGTTCTAGAGTTCAGGTTAATGAAACTTGATGAGGCCTAAGGTTCATCCATCTCATTTCCCTCATAAGTATGGTAATAAAAGACACCATAACCACCAACTCTTCCATGCAGTTGGGGAAACTGAAGAGATACTTCGCGATCGATGCTTGTCAACAATTATTTTTGTCTTCAAAAAAAAGTTCGAAGGTAATGTGGAAAACCATGTGGGCAAACCGATGGAAATACAAGTATGCGAAGAACAGGCAAGCACGTGATCCGATACAGAGTGGGGTGAACACGTTTGCACTTCACTACGAGTCTTGGAGCATTTACACTCTTACAAGCAGACGACAGTCGCGGTCTCTGGAGACCTAAAGGCTGCCTTCCATTCGGCCGCAAGTAACGTTATCTGAAACTGCCTCCTTCGCAAAAGATTTCCAGATAAACGTGTGAACTTGTTTAGATCACTGTATGCTCACTCCGCAAGCAGACTCTAGGTGTTGATTGCGTTTAGTAGAGTTCATCAGAGTTGTTCGGCCTTACACTTCTTGTTCCAATTTTGCCGTGGATGACTTGATAAATTCAATAAGCTCGACGATGAATTCTCTGTGGTAGTCAGTTGACCGAAGTGGAATATGCGGATGATAGTGACTTGCGTAGCGCCTTTGTAAAACGCACGCAAACCATGCGGAACAAAGCGAATGACCAGACCGGCCTGTACAGAATGCGCTTCGCACCGTTAAAGTGTGAAGTGTTGCTTCAAGAGTGCAACAGTTTCAAACCTACGTTCTCTGTTGTAAGCAATCCACTTGAGAAGGTGGACCACTTCACATTCCAGAGTAGCACTACCTGATCAGCCTGACCATTGCTGATGTGGTGGCAAGCGGAACAGTAGGAAAAGTTGTTCTTGCTAACTTATGCCGTCTGTAGTTTCAAAAATGTGTCCGTCTGTGGCTGAAAGAAAGTGTATAATTCCCGTGTGCGTTGTTTTTTATAGTTCAGAAAGATGATCCATTCAAGACAAAGGCAGTAACACACGTTATGTGGTTGATAATCGTTGACTCCGCCAGTTAGTCCATAACAAGTGGGACGGTCGCGTGCGTAATACGGGAGTTCTTTAATGCATACTGCGGCGTTTCTGGAATGCTTCATTAATTGGTCAGATAATCCATTTGTACAGTTTGCTGCGGTCAGTTCACATACTCTGTATGTTGGCTGAGCGTTCGCCACACCGGGCGTTATTTACTAAGATCATCAACAATCCGGTAAGGTCGCGAGGCGATCAAGTAACAACATGGTCCCGAAGTAGGAAGACTCTGAATATTTAATCGAGTAAGGTGAGCATATGACATCCATTCAGTTGGGGACTTCTTGATCACTCAACTAGTGGGTTAGAAACACCATCCGAGATGGTAGCGCGCCGCAGTCTACAGCATGTTTATTCTAAAAACATTGTTATCATCCATTGTTTGTTTCCACTTGCTTGGAAAAGATTCTTCTAGAATATTCATTTACTAAACCGAAAGCACGATTATTCCAACATTCGGTGAAATATCTCGACGCGGTCGTGAAATACCGTTGAAGTCCACAGTGGATAGATTGCGGACAACCCAAGCGACCGCATGAGCCATCGCACAGCGACATCAGGCCAACGGACGATGAATGGTAGGTAGAAATCTCCTCGATAAAAGGCATCGGTCGCACACAAACTGCGAAGTGCACACAATGTGTGAGCGGAAACACGAAAGCATGCCTGAGAGACAGATAGTAGGGAGCGCAAATGAGAAAATAATTAGTATTAATAACTACACCGTAACAAAATAGTACAACGAGAACAACTTGCGGCTTCTCGAGCATTTTTCTTCTACTGATGTACTGTTGCCCCGTAACTTGAAATGGAATGTTACTGAGAGGAGAAATGCCCTAAATGGTGACAAGCAAACTTTTGTGAAACTGCATGAAAACTTCGAGCACTGATAGAATTCTTACTCATATAGGAACACATACTTACAGGTGGAGGGAGTTTGCCTTTTGGAATCGGGATGCCACGTTTGAAAAATTCCAGTGGATCGCACTTGGCCCATACGGAGAAAAGATCATAGAATCGGGTAGTTATCACACCACCCGCCCGCTCGATAGCAGCTATCACTTGCTCACTTGCATGTTGCACCTCAATGTTCACAGCAGAGACAAACGAATCAATACCCTTTTGGGTGGAAAAGAACATAATCAGTGTGATGATTACCTCATCCACCAACTGAAATCCGTAATGACGTTCGTGTTCCACGTCGAGCTTATATAACTTCGTGTTGCATATAGTAGTCAGATCAATTGGCTCACGAGGATCGACTCGGCCAAGATCAATCATACGTTGCAGTTCAAGTAAAGAAAGACGCATAAGCTGCCGTCGCGTGCTGAACATTTCGATAGGGTAAACAAAAATATGGCAACTCACGCAATATCACTATTATAAGGTTCTTTGGGAACACTCAAATAGAATGGCATCTTTTGATCCAGCTGTCCAAGTGGCTTCCACGCTTGAAATTGACTCATTCCACGATGACCCAAACCTCGCTTTTTTCTTTGCAGTCCGTGATACCTCTGAAACGGTCACTATTATCATTAACTTACAGATGGTGTGCTTCGTGGTAAATCCCTCACATTTTGCAAGGACACACGTGAACAGCTCTTGAGCAGCTGGATGGCTTTATCAATGCTAGTCATTACAGGTATGTGAGAACCGTTAAGTGAACTCTAGACGATCGTCTAGAAAAAACAGGAAGTAATGTGAAACTTGGTGTAAGAATGAAGACCAAGTTGGCGGCACAAAAAGTCGCAGAAAAGAAAGATATGATCGCTGAATCAGGACAGGTAATATAACTATGTACAACATCGAGGTTTGTGAAACCCGCTGAAAAGAACATGCTCTGGATAAAATCTCAAAGCCTGTTTCATTATATACAACGAATTTCACTTAAGTCGCCAGACCGTCAAGTGTTGACAAATTAACAGAAGTACGACCGTTTCAAAGCTTCAATGAAGAGCGAAGCCCAACAAGAACAGAAGCATAAGGACATCTATTTATCATCACCAACTGTATGAATTGTATTTTGCTATCGTGATTATCGAAAACAAGTAAGCAGCTCGACCAAAAAATGAAGGCTATGGCTGTAAAATCCATGCTGCAATGCTACATATAAACATTTGATCAATACAGCCTCGCCCACGGAGGAACCCTGCCTGTTCTTCGCTAATTTTTGCCTCTAGAGCTGCAGTGAGTCGACGAAGTATAATAGATGCCAGAACTCTAGTAATGACTGAGGTCAAGCCGATTCCACTAAGGTTTTTGTAAGAGCCCTGGACACCTTCCTTGGATATGAGAACTATTACTGCGTGCCCCCAGCACGGTGGGATGGACCACGTCGTCCAAACCAGTCGAAATAATTGTCAAGACCCCATTAACACATTCCCACCTTACCTGAGAAGTGCCGGCAGAAGATCATCTGGCGCAGCAGCCCAAGTACATTTGGGAGCAGAAACACAAACGCAGACCTCAGTCTCAGTGATTAGTTGTAAATCTACCGACCAGGGTATGGAACTGCAAGTTTGTGGCGAAAACACGATAGAAACAGGAGGCCAGTTAAATTGACTCTTGAAACGTTCCGTCCAGCTCTCTAATCTGTTGAACTTACTACAGATGAGTGTGCCATCTGTTTCAATTATATCTTCACTGACAGACGGTTGTTTTGGAACAGTAGCACGGATAAGCCTGCCGGTATTCGCTGAAGAAAAAGCGGCTTCCATTTTCTTAACCCTTTTCACTAGCAAAGCCCCGCAGTCAAAGACCAGGCTACGTTTCAGCATCCTAGGAAAATCTCTCATGAATTTACTATATGATTAATCTTGTTACACTTCAGTAAATTGAGCTCCATGGCCACCTTTGCTTCCGACGGTGGGCTGCCTGGAAGGCAACAACTGACAATTCGAGTCGTCATCTACATGGTCTGGTTGAGGCAAACCGAACTGCTCTTCAAAATGTTGAGACCAGCTATCCATTCGACGCGGTTGACTGATAACTAAACCATCTTTGTCGCATATGGTCTCGCTCACACCGACTCGACGACCAGTGTAAACATGGATCCAGGCAAAAAGCCTTTTGCTATTCCCAGATATAAGGGTCTTTTTATCTATTTCGACTGTTCGACCAGGTTGTGCGCACGGTCTTTGCGCAAGCTTTTGATCACCTTGCGTTTAGGTTCTCGACGGTCGTCATCATATTCAGAACCAAGTGGAATCAAGCGACGCTCGTTCATGAGGTTTATCGACGTGACGGAAATCTAGTTATGTCGCAACTGAACAGCTCCTTCGGAACATACCTACTCATAGGATGCTTTCATAGCTGCATCGATTTGTTCTCAGTGTTCGTTAGGATCTCTCATCTGAGTCAAATTGGGTACCTTGTTCAACATCATCATCATCATCATCATCATAGACAGCAATACATCAGTGGTTCACACTGATGCTTAACTGTCACACAACCATGAAGAAGAAACAAACCCTGTTTAGGAAGAGAGAAGAAAAAAGAGGGAGGGGAGGGGACCTAACCACTAAAAAAGAGCTACGTCTACATTCAAACATACAACATCAAGGCGCCTACACCTTGCAAACAAACAACCGAGCTGTAAGTGAAAGTAAGGCGTCATCAGCAAGACAGCTTCCTCACGGCTTTCACTGCCCCGCGTCATTAAGTGCACTCACTTCACAGACAACTCGGCCAAACAACGACAACATTCACGCCACTGAGCTCGGTTAGCCGCCATCTCACCTAAAGTTTCAAGCCACCGACTCTGTGGGTCGCGAGGGCTCCAACCTTGTTCAACAATGCCTCTTGGTAAGCGTTCTTCACACTCTCATCGCTTGAATGCCAGTTAAGTGTGTCCTCTGAACAAATTACAAAACAAAACGGGCCCGCACAACAACATGGCCCGAGTTCAGGTAGTTGCTCCAAAAGGCAAGACAGTCCTTAACAGAGTCCTTAACAGAGTGGCGCCACATGTAACTGACTGTTATATGATCCAACTGTGTCTACGGCTGAGAAGCACACGGAAGTCTCCATGTAACACAGTACATCTTCCTGTGTTGGAATGCGGTACCCGAAATGTAGAGACCGTGGGATGCGCACAGCTGTAGTAGTCTTTCGCCATTGTCAGTGCGTTGTGCCCGAACTCCAAAGATACCTCCCAACCGCGTCTCCACTGGAGAAAGATGACCAAGCTGAGCATTAAAATCACCCGCTAGTATGATGATGTCTGAGTGTCTAGTTTGCTTCAGAAAGTCAACGATAGCGTCATAGAACGCATCCTTGGTAGCATCCGAACAGCTGTCTGTTGCAGCGCATGCCGATATAATGAATACACAACGTCTTTCTGATTTGCGTCGACAAAATTTTACCGATGTATCGCGTCTGACAGCGCACAAGCGACTGTTCACTGGGTTCCAATCGGGCAAGCATTGCTCTGCTCTGGAATTTAGTGCAGTTCCCACTCCAGCTTAACCACGAGATTCGGCCTCGGCGTCACCAGAAACCCTGAGAGAGAAACGCTTGGATTGACAGTTCCCTAGAGGTGAGCTCAAATGGATAACCGTGCTAGAATCGTAGACTCGCGTCTCTGACACGCAGCACACATCAAGCTCCAGAGAGTATTAGCCAGAGCAGCTTGCTGACTGACTTGTCGGAGAGTGCGGACATTGAGGGCGTCAATGTTTACCAGTTGTCCTGGTCTCGGAAAATAATTATCACCCGAAGACACATGACAGGCAGAAAACTTGGATGTTAAAATAGGAGAAAGTCGTGGTGAGTGAATAATGTCGCTGTCAGAGGATCGATAACTTCTGATACCTCCCAGTCTTTTGTGCCACATAAAAGAGGAGAATTGAGGGACTCCACCTCAAGTTTCCGACTCAAAAATCTGACCTGCAAGACAAGATACAAGGTTTTGGGGGGAGATCCTACCCGGAGACAATGACTCAAGAGTCTGACTCACCTATCAGTGAGGGGCTTGCCTAGCCTGACGGCGCAGTGAAGAATACAACAATGTCTGATTCTGAGCACTGCTGCTACATCAGGCTTTAGGGCGATACCGCATGTCTTTCGACTGTAGTGGGTAATACGCCGGCGGTCACGGTCAACCGTTGGACGATCGGAGTGCTCTTTGTTTGAGGATATCTTTTCTAATCCCTTTCTTCCAGATGAGGAAGACAGCATTGCTGCAACCATAAAAATATTTCCGTTGTACGCTAACTGAGCATTCCTACGCGGTTAGTAGTGCGACATGTAATCCTACGAATGTAACTGCTTTTAGTCTGACTGCTCCCCTTTGGCCTGTCTGACAAGATTGCACCTGGAAGGACCGAAGTCATAGTCAGCACAGCCCTCCGGATCGATGCAACATACAAGCCCGATCACCACGCTAAGGTGGCAGTACATGTCAAGATAGCAGTACAAATTCCTGGTCCAGACCACCTACCCCCTTCTCTTTTCAAGAATGGCGGGGAGATGGTGATCACCATCTGATATCGATATCAGAACTGACGGAATCCTTCAAATGACTTGGAAAACTGAAGAGGTGCCTCGTGATTGATGCCAGTAGACCACGATTTCAAAAACGGGGTCGAAGGTCTATGTGACAACTGTAGAGACATGAGTCTAGTGTATGTTGCGTTCAAGTTACACTTTACGTCGGCCCACCAAGCCCAGAGGAAGTCAAAAACGTGGAGAACAGGCAGGATTCCGATTCGATCGGTGGTGAATTAATCACAGTTTTACTCTGCGACGGACCTCGGAACATCGTGTAGTGGATATAAACGCTTCAGGCACGTTCACATTGACATAGTAGGCCCACTTCCACCTTCGAATGGCTTTACGCATTTGTTGACCTGCATCGACCGTTTCATACGATGGCCGCAAGCAACGCCCATACGCGACATCTCAGCTGAGAATATCGCACGGACGCTTGTGGAAACTTGGGTATCCTCCTTCGGCCTACCTGCCTCCATCACTACTGACCGTGGTTCCCAGTTCACATCCACGCTGTTTCGCGACCTGCAGCATTTACTCGGCTATGAACACTTCCGAACAACCGCCTATCACCTGGCATCAAACGGCCTATTGGAACGTTTCCACCGTCAACTCGAAGCCGCTATCTTTGCTACAACATCTGGCTCAAACTGGTCGGAAAACCTACCACTCATTTTGCACGGTATCCATAACACTGTCGAAGAAGACATCGACTGCACCCCGGCTGAACTCGTCTATGGCACCACCTTACGCCTGCCACGCGAAATGTTTACGGATTCCAGAACCACTGGCGAGATAGATTCAACGTCATACGTCACATGTTTGAAACTACACATGAACAGGTTAAAGCCAACCCCGAGGCAGACCCAAGTACATGAAAACGTGCTCACTTGCACCTTCGTGTTTATCAGAGCCGACGCACAAAAGAGGTCCCTACAACCACCCTACGACGGCCCGTTTAGAGTGCTTGAACGTAAAGACAAGTATTTCATCATCAACCGTAACGGTATTCGCGATTCAGTAAGCGTCGACCGTTTAAAATTGGCTTATATGTACCCTACAGACTTGCCTCCTTTTCTGGTTGTGACTACGT
>JTDE01003860.1:46983-61043 GCA_014338405.1 Paragonimus skrjabini miyazakii | reverse complement strand
TCCCGAACGTTCGGGAATACGCACCGGCGAATGGCCGTATTGCTCACGAGATCAGTCGACTTGATGTGGACTAATTGATGGAGACGACATCGGTCAAACACAGTAAGTATACTTATGCCTTCATAGCGAACAGGCCACGTTCCCGAACCATGGAGCAAAACAGAACGTACACAAGCATTACGTACCCTTTCTGTTAGCGACAACTGAATGTCTTTTCGATGCCACGGATGATGCAGGTTGGCAAAGGCAGCCGGTGAGAATGCCCAGTCTGCCTCAACAGCATTGTACGCTTTAAAGGTGCGAAGCGTATTCCTAACAAACCAGCCGGGTCAGTCACCTTGTTCTGCATGATTTGTATTTCTTCGGCAGAGGGGCTATGTAGGACAATATCATCCGCATGTTCCATATCGGTCAACCTAGGGCCAAGATCATACTCAACACTAAGTTCGCTGGACTCCTCGAGCACACTTTTTAGAATGTCGTCCATGACAAAATTGAACAAGAAGGGGGAAATCGGACACTCCTGACGAACAACGCTAGGAGTGTTGAACGTCCGAGACAGTTGTCCGTAAACCGTCACTCTGCCTGGAAAGTGAGCATACAGAGATCTCAACAGTGAGAGAACGTTACGAGCAACTGAATCGAAAGTAGCCTTTAGGTCTAAAACGACCAGGATTGTCAGCTGTCTGTATGAATGCCGATGCTCCATGATCAGTCGCAGGGTAAAAGTGTGATCAGCGCACTCACGACCGGATCGAGATTCCGCCTGTTTTTCACTGTCTGACTTATTTTGGGTTTAGCGAACCTGACGTAATACAAGCTCAGTGAGTAACTTGAACTCAACAGACACTCGGCTGATGTCTCTGTGGTTGTCATATAGACTTGGGGCTTCCTTTCTGAAACGGGAATTACTGTGAATATGCACCAATCGCGAGGTACCTTTTGAGTTTATCAAATTATCTGAAGAAATTTTGTCAGTTCTGGTATCAGTTTCTCCCCACCACACTTGGAAAGGTAAGGGGAGAGGAGATCTGGTCCCGAAGCCTTTGTTACATTTCCATAGTTTAAGCTCTAGGGCCACTTCTGCTTGGTATGGAGGGCCGTCCTGAAGGCAGTAACTGACCCTTCGGGTCCCTTCGTCTACATGGTCTGGTTAAGGCCAGCTGAATTGTTTCTCAAAATGTTCGTCCCATTTGTCATGTCGATGCGATTGGTCTCGATATGGTCTCACTCACATCGGCTCGACGGCTAGTAGAACTTTGGATCAGGGAGAAAGGCTTTCTGTTATTCCCAGATAAAAAGCTGTTTCCGACCCTTATTATTATTTGTCCTAGTGGTGCTCACAGTCTGCACAATCTTTTGATCAGCTTGCGGTCTCGATGGTCTTCATCTTATTCAGAGCCAGGTTGAACCGGGCGACGTTTTTCATAAGACTTATCGACTTGACAGAAATCCGGTTCTGTCGTGCTTGCATAGCTCGTTCGGGACACCTTTTTACACTATAGCTGCGATTTGTTCTCGTTGCTTGCTAGGTTATCCCACCTGACTCGAACTGGACGATTTGTTCATCATTGCTTCCTGATAAGCGTTCTTTACACTCTCCTTGTTTGAATGCCAGTTAAGTATTTTGCATTTATGACGAAACGAAATGGGCAGACACAACAGTATGGTGCAAGTCCAGTTGGTTGCTTCAGAAAGCACGTCAGTCTTTATCAAATTGGTGTCACCTGTTACTGACAATTGTTATCTTGGTATTTATGTCCTAGCTAAGGCTCACATCCTAATGCCTTGTGTCATTTGTTCGAATTGTGACGATAGTTTGTTTCGTAAACTGAACCTACAGGTGCCACTGAAGCGGTCACCCATTCAGCTCATCTTAGCCGTGACTGTTCGCTGTTGACTTTGACCATTCAGACCCTGGATCAGAGTGTTAAGTTTGAATTGGAATGTGCTTGATAACACATTCAACGATATATATCGAAAAGAGCCCATTTGTAAATAGAGCATTATGATGGCTTTTTTAAACTATGTCGTTGTTTCATGGTTAATGGGTCGGTATATGCAATACTTTCCACTTGGATTTGCTGAGGGATTACCTGTAAGAAGTTAGGGTTTTGTTTCACACAAATCTAACACCATTCGCAATTGGTCACAACTTTTACATTCAGATGGACTTTCCAGTCGACTGTTATTTAAAAGACAGAATTGTCTTCTGTCCCTGTTAGAACTCAGCAATTGTTCATACTTACGACTAGACCAGGATTTGAAAATCGGTCCACGTCCTCACGAGCATCATCCACAAGCGATTGCGACCCAGCGTTTAGGTGTAGTAATTCGGTCGTACCAAGTGTACAGTCAGTGGCACGTTGGTAATTACCTTCGGTGACATGATATGGAGTTCAAATCCTGGTCTTTGTAAAGATATGCACTATTAATGGGAATTTGGTAGAAGAAAAATGGATCCTAATGGTCCTCTTCCGGAGGCTCTTATTATAAAGTCTACGTTGACGGATCTCTTGTTTAATTACTCTTGATTATTCTTTGGAGTTGTAGATGGTCCAACTCATAGTACGAACCTCGACAACCTTCCAGTCGCCGATCTCTATTTGGAGGGTCAAGATCAGTTTCGTGGATGGTTCTCATCTTCACTCTTGCTGAGTGTTGCATTGCGCGCCCGTGCACCGTACAAGTGAGTAAGACGTTTCTTCGTTTGTGTTTTGCTTTTGTCTGTTCTGCTGAGTTTCTCCACCTCCCAATAGCATTAGAGCTACGGACAGTCTCTGCAGACTCCAGTCGGTTCAGACTGACAAGTAAGCGTTCATGTGCCTCTTCTGACAAATGGCTTTGCTGAGCCTCCCATTGGGGTTGTATTTGATTGTTCCTCCGATGCGATCGACTTAACGGTGTAGTTTTCTTTTCGTTACTTTTCACATTGCAATTCCGCAATCGACTCAAGCGCACGAGACCCAGGACATTCGTAACCAGACAAGGTCACTGGTAACCTTTTCGTGCAGGCATATTGACAGGATTCGTTCATCTTCCTTCAAATACATTACTTGTAATATGACAGGTTTTTCGGTGTTGACTACGTCCAACTCCGAGAAGTCCCTAATTGTGATGTAGTGGTCTCAGTGAACTAAGCTACATGCGCTGTGCTGTCTGAGCTACGGAGTCATGCTGTGAGCTCAAAGCTCTCCTATTTTAAAACGATTTTGGCTGTTTTCACAGTCACCTGCTACTTACTCAGGAGACGGCTTCACATTGTCGATATTACTATAAGTGTTTTGGTAATTGTTGCTCACCATTCGCTTTGCACGTTTGCTCTTTAGGTCTATTGTTGTTCACGGCTTAACAGCTGATTCCAGTGGTAGAAAAATGTCGAAATCTCTCGGCAATGTGGTCTCTCCAGGTGAACTACTTGAAAGGCATGAGGGCTGCGTGGATGTACTCCGTCACTGGGCTGCCTGTAGCGCTTTGGATTCCGTTAGTACTATCGGACACAAAGAAATCGACCAGCATGCCGCTCGTTATAAAACGGTGAGCCCACTTATTCGATCGTTAATGGCCCTGTCCTGACTTCCTTCACTTGCCTATTAGCTCGTTTTGTTATGTTATTTGTTCCTGTTGAGGGGGGACTTCTTTATTTAGTAGAAGCTTCGTTTACTTTCGCGATCACTTGCAGTCAACCGGTAAGTGTTGACAGTATGTTTATTATAAATATCATTTCCTCCGATTTTGTTCTGACAGCTGCGCAACAGCCTTCGTTTCATGTTAGGGAATTTGTCGGACTTTCAACCGCTGGACCAACTTTATGCCCTCACCGGCTGCGCAACATCTGGTCTCTATAGTATGAACGACCTAATTTTACAGCTGATTAAAGCCACCAGTCCATCCTCGTCTGCTTCTTCAGTATCCCTCGGGGTACTGGACCGTGCTGTTCTCTGCTGGCTTGGGCTCTTGGCACAGGATGCCGTGCACATATACTATCCCAATTGCCGTTTTAACACGCTGCTTTCTGATGTAGATCAATTCGTCTCCAGACTTTCGTCCATCTATGTGACTGCTACGAAAGATTCGTGAGTTCCGTTTGAGTATCCTAAATTCCTTCGTGCGCATCGGTTGTCTTATTTGCTGTGAATGTCCCTGTGACTTTGTAACCTGAATACACAACAGTGATAAGCAGTTCGGTAATACTTGGCTTAATTTACGTTTTTTTCTTTCTGGAGTTGTACACATACTACTTAACCTCATCCTCAAGATTCCGGTAAAGTGATTAATTACGGACGCAGTTTCATTGAAATGTATTGTGACCCCGAACTCATCGTCCCGAAAGCTTCTGCCACTCGTTAGTTTATTCTACTTCCATCTGAATTGCACATCACTTTTGATGGCATCTGCTTCATATTTTGCTCTATGGTTAACGGTATCCGCCTCCGGACTAGCCCGTTACAAGGGCTGAAAACAAAAAATGTCGGCGCATAACCATCACTACAAATGACTTGCAGTGCACCATCTGCAGTCCTACTCACATTCCGTACCCAGTGTGTACCTGAAGAAATAAGACTGTGAGGCCGTTGTGCTCCAGCTGATCAACACTGGTTGGTTGGTTGGTGAACTAGTATGAAAATGAAACCCTTATATCTCGAGAGAGAGAAACCCCAGTGATAAGATTTGTGTTAGCAAGAAAAATTTGAAACGCAGGCAAACGGCATTTAGGTAGTGAAGTACGTATTATTGCACTCTGTGTAGGATTAGGAAGGAAGGTTAAGTATTGACTTTGGACTTAGAACCATACAAAACCTCCGGCGTATGATACACTAAAGCTGTAGGGCAAAGTAAAAGAAAGTCAACCTTACCCAGTTTTCTGGAAAGGAGAGCGTGACTTAGCAGACAATAGTGGTCTTTGGTTAATACGAACGAAAGGGTTGACTTAACATCGCACGCACTTGCTGTCTCTTTCTTAGCGGTGTGACGCAAGTACGTTAATGACGGTCGACGGATTCGCCACCGGAACCACCACAACGTCGTATGGTCGTGCCATCTATAGTTTCTTTGCACTTGAATTCACGGTTTCCTGAGTTTCGCTCATTAAACATTGGGATGTCCGCTAGGACCGCATTCTTTCAGTACGTCCAAGTCAAGGCTACATCCTGTTATAGGCTATGATCAACATTACAATGCGAAAGACTTGGATAATGCCCCGATATCGCAGCTTTTGGACGCCAAGATTTTGTTTGCCCGCTTTGGACAGTTCTTGCTCTAACGCAATTCGTGCGGTTAAGCAATCTTTTAGTTACCTCTCGTATTATCAGGTTGATAGCAATTCTAGTTCGACTGACTCTTTGTAGAAGCGGTAGGCCAAAGTTTGTTTGTGTGGCCTTTACAAAAAATGAAGTATACGAAACTTCAAAATGGTGGCTACGTTATACTTACTCGGGCACTCCAAGTTATCTTGTTGTCTTCAGTGTGGAAAGCTGTCCAACGTCAACTGACCACACACACTTCCATTTTCTTGAGAAACAACGTTATAGTCACCAGACAGTCATGCTGGGGGTCTGGGCATGAACTATCATGTGGACAGCACTTCATTCAGTTTTTGTGTGTGCAGGATACCTTATGAAGATATGATCCGAGCGATCTTGGGTAGCAGGATATTTTGGGGTTGTGTTGGTGTTGCACAGCGTACGAGTGATTCTAAAACTCCGGAGGTATAGAATTGTCATTTTTCGTCTGAGGAAAGCAAAATTCTACCGAGAAAGAGGAAGGGTAAATTTGTCAAGGTGAGATAAATAACGATTGTTACGTTTAGCTTTCTATGCAACAAGAAATTCTTCAGATCTGAAGTCGGTCCATAACCTCATTGTCTTCACAAAAAGCACGTATTTTGCGATAAGCATAAGTGCATGGCTGATGTATGTCAAGACAAATACAGGCATTTTGCCAACTGATCTGAAAGTGTGCCATCGTTCATTACAAGTTTAATATACGCTGCCGCCGACGCACGAACGGTAGACACTCGCTGATCGTACAGTGGTTATTTTCACCCTTTGGAGTGAGCTAATACTGAATGTTAGTTGGTAATTAGGACTGTAATTTTTTTACTGAGACGCTGGCACACTCTCTGTAGCACGCCACTTTTCACAGTACTAGTTTCTTATGAGGACATTATTCTCAGTTCGGCCGCTGTTTATCAGGAGGTCACAACTACTTCTGTCATTAACTAAGAGTTCAGACTGGCTGTCGTAGTCTTGGTCTTAACCCGTAAACTATATTTTACGTTTATTTGTTTACCAAGTACATAGTGAAGACAAGGTTCCTGACTTGGCGGTCAGATTGTCCGCTGCTTTGAGGTAAATTTAAGTTCCAGCGTACTGTCATCTCGCCGGACGTGTTACCCAATCGATGTGTCGAAATGCAGAGCCAAAGTGACAGTAGGACGTTTTCATAATTTTCATAATTACGGTGCATAGAATGAATGGTCAGACAATTTTCTCTTTTCTGCCAGTTTCAGCACCAGGAGCGGCGTGCGTCCCCCATCACCTTTTTTTTCAATTCCATCAGATGAAATAATGGAGGACTGTCTGCGGCACTCGAATGATGCTGGTGTAGACCTCCTATCTAGTGGAAGGCTGAGTGATCTTGATTATGCTGACGACAAAGTGTTGTTGTTTGACAACTTTCAAGCGGCACAAACAACGCTATTTCGCATTCTGCTAGGTACCTCGGAATGCGTTTTGCAGCCTCAAAATACAAAGTGCTTCTGCAAGATCGTTGTAATTACTTTTTTTTAATGTCAGATAACGAAGTCATGGAGCTTGCTGACCGATTTTTATACCTGGGAAGCTGCATCAGCGGCGGCGTCGGATGTGTAGGGAATGAAACAGAGGCGTGTATTTCCAAGGCTAGGGCGGTGTTCGCTTATCTGAGACACTTGTGGCGACAGAGAGGTATTGCCCTGAAACTTAAGGGTCGCCTATATCAGACAACAATGAGGGCTGTATTAATTTATTGCAGCGTAACCTGGCCGCTCAGGGTAGAGGACGTGAATCGTCTTCAGGTATTTGACCACCGATATCCGCGTTCAGTCGCTCGTATCAGGTGGCACCAGCGAGTATGCAACGAGGAGGTTAGGAAGCGGGTGTTTGGCATTGATTGTCAAATGAATTCTTTTTTTCATTCACTAAATTTGCACAGACTTAGATAGTTAGGTCATGTACTAAGCATGCCAGCTAGTCGTTTGCCGCACTGAGCACTGTTTGTCGACCCTGCGACCGACTGGCGTAAGGTGCGAGGTGGACAGATGATGACCTGGCGTAGACAAATGAAATCGCTCACGAAGGGGTTGGTCACTGTAGATCGGGTTCGTCTCCCAGACTGGGACCCTCGTGACTCGCAGATTCAGTGGCTTGAGACGTTAGGTGAGGTGGCGGCTAACCGAACTCAGTGGCGTGAATGTTGTCGTTGTTTGGCCGAGTTGCCCGTGAGGTGAGTGGACTTAATGACGCGGGGCACTGAAAGTCGTAAGGAAGTTATCTTGCTGATGACGCCTTACTTTCACTTATAGCTCGGTTGTTGGTTTGCAAGGTGTAAGCGCCTTGATGTTGTATGTTTGAATGTAGACTTAGTTATTTTTAATAGTTAGGTCCCTTCCCCTCCCCTTCTTTTTTCACTCTTTTCTGATGTAGGTTTTTCGTTCTTTGCTTTTTTCCTTCGTGGTTGTATGGCAATTAAGCATCAGTGTGAACCACTGATGTATTGCTGTCTATGATGATGATGATGATGACTGCTGCTATTATTGTGAATAACCCACTCCACGTGAGCACTATTGAAAAGTCTGCCGCTATTAATTGAATTGTGTTCGTTTTTTAAAACCTGATACCTGTCGCCTTGTTTATTGCATACGCATTATTAAAGGTGGATTGACACTGTGGTTTTTATTCCTTGGTGTTTACGTAAGTTGTTTCATACTCCCATTCGGTTCAACACTATGTCCTCCATCTGTGCTGAGGTTTTGGCTGATGTCGCTCATTCCGTTCGACTTAAATGACTTTTCTATCTTCTAAAAAATCCGCTTTTATCTTACATAATGTTTACTCCAATACAGCCTATTTAGCCACATGTGAGCAGGGTACACCTCCGGGCTGCTCCACTTCGTACACAAGTAGTCGCGGTGTTGGTTACTCGTGCTGTTCTCCATTTGTTAGCTAGCTGGGCATTGGCACCACAAGTCTTGCGAACTCATAATGGTACTGGTCACTTATTTTCGTTGGTTTCGGTTAGGTTCACCTGACTAGTTAAACAAATTTATGGTCTTTTTTATTGGTTACGATGCAGCGGAGGTCGAAGTATTAGGTGATTTTATTGTCTTTCAGTGATTATTCTGAATGCACCACCGCACAACCTTTGACCGTGGTACAGGGGTGTTCGGTTTGCAGCACTGTGTAACTTTGGGGGGATCCAAGCATTGAATAAAGGACGATCAAGATTAATTCCTCAGTTCAGATCGAATTAGACAGCTACTGTGTCATTTGACGTTCTGGCAGTCGACTGTCGAATGGACCGTAGTCAGGAGTATTCATCGGTTTGGACATTTTCCATTCTTGGCGAAGTGTCTTAGCTCTTTCGTCCTAAAAATGCAGGCCGCTTGTATCACTTCTCTGTTGCACTGCCTATGCCAACTGTGCCCAAGACAACTAGAAAACCATTCACTGTGACATGTCGATTTGAATGTGAGCATCAAAGGTCATTTACACCACCGTTATTCTTCTGTATACAATACCTTTGGTCGCCATATCTTCAGGTTATTTAAGACTTATTTTGTACAGTGTTTTCGAGACAAGTTCAGTTACTTCAGCCACGTCCGTTTTGTTGTGCCATTCGTCATCTGTAACTTCCCATTTCCGTTCACATTGGGAGATTTTGACATCTGTTGCCCGGCTGTGAACGCCACTTTCCAATATTCTAAACTTTTCAAAGTCTGTCCACTGGACTTGTAAAATATGCCTTCCCTAAAAAAAATATTCATAATTTATGTAGGATTAACTTCTAAAAATCTATGCTTTTTTTCTTCCACGAGACACCATGAGTACACTATAATCACACAGTTCCTCCTTTTGTGATTAAGTGCAACCATTGCATATTAGCGTTTTCCGTTCTTGTAGATTGTATTGCGACCCGATCGCCAATCCCAGGAGACGTTTGACACAAACAGTCTTCTGGCTGACCACTGAATGTCTTAAAGCAGTTCTCGCTCCCATTCTTCCTTATCTCATGGAAGAAGTCGAAGAGACTGGCCGTAAAATTGCAGATGTGGATCATGCGACGGCGCCGTTCACGTTTGGACGTTCTCTGCTCGAGCGGTATGCGGGCCACAGTTTGTCCAGTTGTGACGCACGTCCAGCCAAATCGGATTGGTTGGTGTGCCTGACGGCCATGCAGGATTGGTCAAATCATGCGGAGTCTGCTGACGCAGTGGAGTTGGTTTATGCCCTTTATTTGGCGATACTCGATCAGGCTAATGCCCAGTCTGTGCTTTCCAGTAGTTCTGTGAATCCCCTATCAAGGTTCCACGTTGAGATCTATGTGAGTCCGTCGACGTCCGATTCCAAGCTGATCCGTTCACTTCTAGTAAGTGGCTGTTTTGAAGTTTCAGTCGTATCTTGTAGAATGGTCTGCTCTGTTTATTTTAGTCTAGCCATCCATCCAGTAGCCGTTATTCCAAATTTTCCCTCAATTAATTTATTTTCCTATTACTCTGTCTTCCGTCCATTCAGCTTTTTCAACCGGCTACTTCAGAGGTTAATTCACACTCTGATTTATGTAAATTATTGCGTGCAGCTTCTGTTTATTGGTCAACGAAACAGTTGGAGCGTTCCGACTCTACCGCGATCGTTCAAATACAGTTTCAAGATACCCGCTTGTTCGTCGGCTTTCGCGCCACTACTGCCGATTGTCAGTGTCCTCGGTGTCTTCGTTTCACTCGAATCCCACAATTTCCATTGTGTTCGCGCTGTGCAGATGCTATAGCCCTTCGAAGTGGATGCATTTCTGTGTGAGATACTACCCGAATATCTTTGTAAATATTACTTCTATTTTTTATCTGCATTCCTCCTCCTGCTTATGTTTTACCTACATTCTATGGGTATTGGCTTTGACAAGACTATTTGGTTGTCTTTTTGTCGTCTCACGCATGTTTGTGACATATGTAAAGGATGGTTCCTCGGATCCGGAGTGGTATGGTTAGTACAGACGAGATGGAACCTCGTCTGTTTCAACCGCAATTCATATAACCTCAAATCGTTAACCCGTTCTGTCCGTCTCTGCTCAAGACACGGACACATGATTAGCTTGTGATAATATTGGTACTTCCAACCACTATACTTGTAGTTTTCCTTATTGCAATGCTTTGCACCTGTGAATGTTTGTGTGTATAAAATGGATATGATTTCTCTTATCCCAATTTTCGGACTCGGTTTGATTGAGTGTGCCATTTCATTTTACACGGTGTTATGCTTAATTGGTAAGACCTGTCCAATTAACCTGGTTCGTCGCAGTTAGAATGCTTTCTATTAGCATTCCGCTGACTTTGAATTAGATGTTCTGACTAATTTAGGTTGTACAGTGTATGGTTACGAAAGATGTCTCAACTTTTTAACCTTCCTCTCTAGTTTGTATTGGTTGAATTCTTCGTGTTTTGTCGATATGTCATTAGCGATCGTAATTTGGCTTACAAACTGTAACATCGGCCGTCGCATCATATGGGACTTTGAATCACCGTCTGTAGAGTGTTTCGTGAAGGTTGTCACACCAGGTGCGTTAAGTGAAATTGCTGTAACTACGGCCTATGAGCACGCAAATAGATAACAGATGAACGGCTAATGTTACGGTGGATAACAGGGCTATGGTTAATGATAATGAACTCCAACTTCGGAGTATACAGGATCAATTCGTATTTCCCGGTCAACCTAACGACCTGAGGCTAATGGATGAACACAGGAAAAGACCGGCCTTCAAACAGCTTTTCTGATGTCGCTCAATCCAAAGACAACATGGTTTCAAACTAGTTCATGCTTATAGCGTATGTGACTAATAAGAAAACAAGGTCAGAAAGTGGACCAGACAAAAATACAGTACAGTGATGTCTCAGTTAAAAGGCGAGCGTGTAGGCGGGATATCAAAAAATAGCACGAAGGCTGAGAACGCTCGTGAAAGGCGGAGAAGCAAATGACCATGCCAACTGTGAAAGTTACTTCAGCAATATAATGCTAAGCCTTTTGCAAGCAAACGTAACGGTATTTTTGGGGAATTGGAGTCTTCCCCAACAGAAATACAGTCAGCTTTTTTTCTTTCGGTACATCGAGTAAGGAAAGTTTTTCTCAAATCTCTTGTGGCATCCTTGTCAGTGGACGGCCTTAAGCTCAGATGTGATGCTACTCTTAGCCTGCAATCGACGTGGTCCTCTGGATGCCTTTTAAATCACATACCACTTTTAATGTCAATCCTAGCAAGTTATGCTTCGAAGCTTGCTTTTGTATCCTAATTTCACATCGTTTTATTGTACTTCGTGTTTAGGTGCTACCTGAACGTCTTTATTTCTATTTCTTTCCTCTACTCTATTTTCTGTTGATACCGTTTATTATTATGTCGAACGTGTGTAAGTTTCTCTTAACGCGGTAAATCATAATGATCGCGATTGTGACTATCCATCACCTTCATCCGCTTTCCGTCGTGTATCTGTATTTGAATACTAACGCGAAAGTCAGCATAAATTGTTTTACGTGGATCGTGCTTCCAATATTGGTTGTCGCATTGAATCATACCATGTATGGACGTTTGCAATGGATTTTTTCACTGAAGTACTTTCGGTTACTTTGTGATGTGGCGTGAATAAGGTGAGAAAACACTGAAACCGTTCAATGGCAGATGGTTTAGGACAGTACTCACATTATTTCCACTTCCAGCTACGAACAGTCTATCTGCGTTATCAGTTTACGAAACACCGCGTATCATGATTTGCCTTAGTTACTTGAGTAGTATGAAAAACGCAGTAGTAATCGCAAACGTACTCAGCTCACATCCAGAGCTACTTTCTGCGCAGCAACAACAACACGGCAAGTGAGCCAACGAAATTGTAATGCAGTGCTTATTATGTACAGCGTAAGTGTTCATGTAGTTAAACATCAACGACATAGTGTTCAATTATGAATTGAAGTTATCTCAACTGTCCTCCACAGTGCTTCTGAGGAGAAGTTGAACTGTGAGGTGCCATCAAGCGGCTTTGCATCTATTCTGGCAAAGTGACTTCTTTTATAAGATATCTGAGTGATTGTCCATTTCAGTTCGCATGATGTCTATATTCATGCACCCGTATGCTGATTACTCTCTACGTAAACCAACAGTTTGTATCAATGCTTTGACCGCGATTGAGGTGGAGATATCGCGACCTCAGCCATACAAAGACGAGGCCACTGTATCTTCTTTGAGAATTTCGAGGTCCTGGTTGAGGTTCTCATAGTCAGGACAAACCGAGCGAAGCTACTGTCCGTGCGGATGCTCCTCAAGACGTCAAAAGGTTTGTGAATGGTTGGGGTAGGTCGTCGCGAAGGCGGCACAGGTCGCCGGGTTCGGCAACCATGCTGGGGATCAATGTGATGGTCCAGGTCCGCCCGGTTTAGTCCGGGAAGCGATTCTTTCACTTACGTCTTGTCACTACCGACAGCATTTTCGAAAGCCCTGCCATATATTTGGAACAACGTATGCTGATCATTCATTTCATGGGTGGAATCACACTAGCCGTGCATCCGTAATCCCTAAAAGGTTTGGCCGATGCCGTCGGTTGTTGTCAGGAAACCCACTGATGGTCAACGAACCAAGTAAATTGGTCAGAGTTGCGAAATACTAAACTATAGGGTTTGCTTGTAGGATATGAATGGTCATACCAATAGTCTCATACTGATGTGTCGACAGTATCAGCTTCTGAAATGCGGTAACCACCCAAATGGATTTCCCGCTCAGGCGATCCGAGCAAGCGACTTTCGGGAATTTTGGGCAGTGGACGTGATTGGCTTCTTCCTATTAACCACCTACGAAAACCAGTATCTGCTGTCTAAGCAGCATAACATTTCGCAAAATGAATCGAAGTAGCCGCCGCACCCGATCAATGCGCTATATCTGGGGCTATGAGGAAACACATTGTTTCAGGTCATGCAGTATCACGGAGCATTTTGACCGATCAAGGTCTGTGCTTCAGAAATGAAAAGTTTCCGTATTGTTTGGTACACTGGAATCTGGAAAGTCGCAAACACCATACTACTTTTCATTGACCGAACTGAATGAAAGAGAAGCAAGATCAAAGAATGGTTAGTGTTGAGATAACAGAAAGATGAGAGGGATGTTATTGTTGATTTTCCGATCCATCTCTCTTCACCATAAGACAACAAATCATCGTTCGGGCTCATCTGTGAACGAATGGCGCGCCTGTCAGTGGATCAGCAAACTGGCCTTTAAAAATATCAGTGGATGAACGTTCGCTGTTTGGTGGAATCTCCGAGGTTGGCTAATCAGAATTTGTGGGTTGAACAGTGGGCTGTTAAGGAACAGCCAATCGCAGTTATTTGGTTAGTACCTTGCGTTCGAACCTGGTTCGTTAATTAATTGCAGGAATCCGCGGGGTCTAGACGCAACAGCAGCCAGATCTAGGACGTTCCTCGCAAACTGGTGGAACGGTATATGGGAATGGAATATCACGGCGCAGTATATCTGATTAAGAAGGAGAATATCAACGCCGGGCTCACGGAAGGTTTTCATTCGTCGCTTTCTATCTGAAGTTCGGCAGCCCATCTCATTTTGAAATTCAGTTGTGCCACTCCATTTGAACACTTACGGATGGTGTTCACAATTACTGTTTCGATGAAAGTCATAGCCGCCCACATTATAACATAGGGAGGGTGTCCATTGGTCAGCCAGGATATAAGGCACTGGGGGCCGAACGCGATGTTTTAGTTTCACCTTTTTAGTGAAGCCACGCGCCTCAGACAAAGAGCAAGCTGTTTTGAAAGTAA
>JTDE01003859.1:35269-64508 GCA_014338405.1 Paragonimus skrjabini miyazakii | reverse complement strand
GGAAATTCTATTACGCTTTTGGTGAATGATCGTTGAAGATTTTCTGAAACAATCCAATTGGATTTGCATAGATAACAGTAAATGAAGGTGCAATAAACAAGATGTTGTCAAGCGCACAATCTGTAAAGAGCCAGTTTTGCATCCGGTAGACCGAATGTCTTCTTGGCACAACCTATTGCCCTTTTAGGTGTCGCTACCCAAAAACGTACTTGTTCAGAGAAATTGAAGGAGTTTGAGTACCATATTCCTAGACCTCGAACGCATGTGGCGGTGTCAATATGATGACCGTCTAGTGAGACAGGCCCATAGGGTCTTTGACAACCATAAGTGATAATGTTCGACATGTTTGCTGAGAACGTCATGAGCCATGTTTTGCACCACGACTCCATAGATGCTAGGTCGTGTAGAATATTATGTAGACAGGGAACGAGGTTGCTGAGCTGGCGGAATGTGTAAATGCCTTCGATACATTTAGCCTTCAAGATATGAAGAAATCCAGCGGCACAAGGGATGCTTTTTTGATTAACAGGCGCTTGTGGGGCACACGATCAATGGCCTTTCGCATTTCAAGGATTATGATAATTACCGTACTCCTCGCAACGGCAGATATCGATATATGGTTAGAAATTCCAGTTGACACTTCACACAAGAGCGCTTACTAAGAAAATCGTGCTGTGTGAGGTTTATAAGTTTTGTGACCCATAGAATTCGACGCTGGACGCTTTTATTATTTCTTTCAAACATTCTTGAGCAGATTGGTGTGCGGTTTATTGGACGATAGTTACTTATTTCCTGTCTTGGACCACTTTTGTATCGGGGCATTATGATTGACTTTTTCCACTGGGTAGGAATATTGCTAGATAGAAGTGATAGCGTGAACAAATTTAGTAAGAGGATGACTACATCCTCACCTCCTTGCATGATAACGACCGGTGGAAAACCATCAGGTCCAGGGTGAATTGTGGGTTTAACGGTAACCAACTGTAAGCGGATACTTCTAACACCAATCGAAATACTGCGCAGAACCTTTGTTGTTTTCAACGGAATAACGGGTAATACTTTGCTCACCACGCTAAACGCAGCAGCAAAATGTGAGTTGAAGGGTTCACATATTTCAACTGGATCATCGACAACCTACTATCTTTGAGCGCTATAAATTTTATTGGAGGGTCCCTCATGGATTTTCTCCGTCACATCAGTTGCATTAGTCTCATACTCCTTCGCTCACTGCCAAGCGCAAGCTTTTCTTCGTTCGCATAACGCAGTTGCGTTCTTTATTCTATGTGTTCAAACATACTGCTCATTTGCATTACTAGAGAGCAGTCCAGTGTTCTTCTGTGCATCGACCGGAATGGCTTGAGTTTGCCAGTATCTTCTCAGTTAGGATTCTACCTTGCACATAAGAATCAACGCGTTTTGACTTTATGGGGACCAGAATATCGATACAAAATTGGAAGTGGCTGATAAATTCTTCGGTTGCTACCGTTGGGTCTGATGTAAGAAAGGACGTATTCCAATTTGAGGATCTTAGTAAGGAGGAGAAGGTACTCCAATCGATGTATATGACCGGACGGTAGAATACAACCATGGGATTGTTAAGTGCATTGAAGTCAAACTGACACTTGACGATATTATGGTCACTTCCTGGAAATTGTTCCAGAACGGATATCCCTACGGACAAGATACCTGAGTAAATATTATATCTGACATGTTTCTGTCTGGTGGGCGCTAAGAAATGTTGGTTCAATTCATTCAGTTGAATGCCTGGAAAAGAAAATCAGCTTGATTTGCAGGAACTGTGAATGAGGTCCATGAGATATTTGGCATGTTGAAGTCACCACTTCTTAGTTTGAGTTCACAAGGTATGTTTGATACATGACTTATCACTTCTACGAGGTCAGTCAAGTCACTGCTAGTAGAATTAGGCGGTCGGTAAATACATCTAATAAGTAGGTCGCGAGATCCTATTGAGACCATTAACCACAACGAGTCCTCGATTTTATTAAGACTAGGCTCGTCAAGTGTAATTGCGGAAAATTGCTCTTTTAGGTAAATGATGCATCCACCGCCTCGTCCTGTGAGACGATCCCTACGAAATATATTATATCCCATGAGGCTTAGGTGTGTGTCTGTATTATCAGGGAAGCACCACGTCTCAGTGACGAGAAGGATATGGGGAGTAGGCAAAAATACAAAAGATCTAAAGATGTGCACCTTACTTGTCAATGATTTCACGTTTATAAGTGATAAGTTCATGGAATTGATTCTGTCAGGCACAACATTTAAGCTGCTAAAGAACTGCATGACATATGGGTCAGTGAGCTGCGAAATACCGTATGGGGAGGTCCGGTTTTCGGGGTGTACTAAGTTTCCACTCAGGTTCGAGTGGTTGTCGCAAGGATTTGACTCCATGACAGAAAGTACTGGAAGAGTGTCATTATGACGGGATGACATTTGGAGGAGGTCTAGGTGGTGGTGGATAAAATGCCGAAAGGTGCACTAAAAGGACTGGGTTGAAGAACATTTGAGTTAGATATATAATCAGGTGGTGATGTACCTGACGGGATACATACGTTGAGAATTTTGTTACCAGGATCATTCATATTTTGGAAAGCAAAATAGGGTATTGTGGGCCTATTGGATAATGCATGGAAAATGTTAAACCTATTATAGTTGTGGGTTGGCTTGAAAGCAGCAGAAGACCAATTGTCCATTTTCGTCTGCGATGCATCGTTTCTTAGAATGTGGTTCATAGAATCAGATACGTACCGTTTATGAAGTGCCGTCGATTTACCCCATGTTGCACATCTGGAACTTTCTTTTCTAGTAAGCACCGTACAGGTTTCAGTGTTGGTTTGGAGACCTGTTCAGGCGTTTCGTGTCCATGGTTGGTACTTACAGTCACTCTAGATAATGGAGGGAATATGTTTGGTAAGAAGGGGATGATTTTACTTGTCCAACCTCGCTTTTATTATCAAATTGTGGGATATCGCCTCCAACGCTCTGACGAAGGTGATTCTCGATGATTAAAAGAGATATTTTCTTCGCTAACCGTGGGTTTTGTTATAGAAACCTGAACTTGCCTAATCTCAACACAGATGGACGTGGTTTGTTTTTCAGGGTCTATCTTGACGGACATTGTGACGGCTTAGCCAGTTACAGCATGCAGATTAATGGAATTCGTGGAAAAGTCGAGATCAACAGTCAAGTTAATGAGGTTACTGATTTTGTTACTCGGGTTGCTTTTCACTTGAGAATTATTGGTTAGCAATATTTCCCGTTGGAGTGGTGTCTTGTCACCAAATACTTATAACGACTTAAAATTTGTGGTGTGCATAATTTCATCTTGCTCTTCGACAAATTCATTTACTGCAAGTTTGTTCGTGAACAGCAGTGACAGTGGACAAATTTTTGTTGAACTTTCTTACGAAGTCTTAAAAAATGAGAGTCCTGGTCTTCCATCCTAATAACATTTAGTGAGACACTTTTCACGGCTAGCAAAGGTATTTCGTCAGGCACGTTAAACAAAAATTCCCCATCAGGAGATGTCACATTGTACAACAAAATACCAGCAGAATTCAAAACGTTCTAGGAGGCCGCTACAGCGCTTCCCTCCAGAAGGCTACTAGGGTAACCAGCAGCCTTCGTTAAAAAGCGAGGGGCTGCCAACGGCTTCCCACGTACTGTTGTAGCACGGCGCCAACAGCCGTATCGGAAACGTCGGTTACGATCGACAACTTAGCACTAGGGTCTGGATGAGCAAGCAGGGCTATTTTAGAGATAGCCTCTTTAAGCTGTCTAAGGGCTGTACGCGCTGAATCGGTAAGTGACAGTTTACGATAACCTCCACGGAGGAGATTGGTCATCGGTTGCATTATATGCGCGCAACGAGGATGAATCGACGATAATAACTTATCTAGCCACAGGATTTACGAAGCTGCTTAACAGAAGGAGGTTCAGGATAATCCTGGATAGCCTGAACTTTGGAAGGAAGGACAACAATTCTGTCGGCTAGAATTCAGTGATCTAGAAACTCTATGGTTGACTTGCTTAGGTCGCAGTTCGTCGAGTTGACTGTAATGCCAAAGTTAGCTAGTCGTTTGAACAACCTACGTAGCTGCGAAAGATGCTCCTCCTCAGAAGAGCTAGCAACCAAGATGCCGTCGAGGTAAGGATAGATGAAGTCCAGACCGCGGGTGACTTCGAGTATAAAGCGTTGAAAAGTCTGGGCGGCATTGGTCAATCCAAATGGCATTCGCAAAAACTCAAAAAGACCAAATGGAGTCATGACAGCGGTCTTCGGTATGTCTTCCGCCGCCACTGAAATTTGATGATAAGCACGAACTAAATCAATTTCGCCGAAGATATTTTTGCCCGCGAGGCAGGTCGTAAGAGCCAGCATGTGTGGAGTAGGATACTAATCAGGGACTGTTACTCTGTTAAGACCGTGGTAGTCACCGCAAGGACGCTAGTCTTCCGATTTTTTGGGAACCAGGTGCAATGGCGAGGCCCAAGAACTATCAGAAGGGAGAATGATCCCGAGTTCGAGTGTGTTCGAACTCTGCCCTAGGGACTTTAAGTTTCTCAGAGACCAACCCGCGAGGCCCAGCCGATACGGGCAAGCCTTTGGTTTCTGTGTGGTGTGCGGCATTAGATGCCACAGCAGGCACAGCATTCGTTGCCCAGACTAGTTGGGGGAACTTTTGAAAACGTTCTGTAAGAGACAGTGGAGTAGCCGGCGTCGCGTAAATAGGATTGATGCCTGCAATGATCGTGCGATTACCGTTAATGCTCAGGTGTGTAACGGCATTTATTAGCTTCCGGTGTTGCATATCGACTAAAAGGTCAAAATGCCAGAAGAAATCGATACCTATGATGGCAAACGGAACAGCAGCGACAACAAAAATTCAGTGAAAGTTTCGTCGGGGACCTAAGTTCAATGTTAGCGAACGTTGGCCAAAAGCCTAGATAACGGTGCCGTTGGCAGCAATGAGATGAGGAATGCCCGATTGTGTCGTCTGGGAGGGAGTCTGTGGGACTAAGCTAACCTGCGCTCCTGTGTCCGCCAGAAATATGGTTCTTGTGGAAAGATCCCGAGAAAAACAAGACGACTAGGGGTGGATGCGCCGGCGGCGTTAGTCGCCATCACGTGTCGGCGATCCGGTTTCCCTGGAGCGGTGAGGGAAACGAGCAAGGGGTTGTACACCTAGTGGCTTTAGTACCATATCGTTCATGGTACCAGCAGAAGCCTTTAAAAGGCTGTAAGTTAAGTCGACAGGGCGACTTGCTGGTACGCCGACGCTGTTGGGATCGCCTCTGGGAACGACTAATAGTCATATTGCCTAAGTCTCTGCGTAAAGCAGCCATTTCCGCCCACACAGCCTTGACCTCTGCAAGGTCGGTTGAGTGAGGAGGACATCTCGCAGTTGCATTGTGACTTCCTTCGGAAGCCTGGACACTAACTGACCAAACTTCGCCTGGTCAGACGAAATTCGGTTGTCGACAAACTCTGATTCAAAGTAGACAAGCCACAGTAGGGGATCCACCTCCAAGAATGGAGGGGCTGTTGGGGTAACTGCGCCTACAGTATGCAAATCTAAGGGCCTAGTATCTCACTCATACATGGTTAACGCTCGATAGCTTGGAACATGTATAAACGGGAAATATAGAGTAGATGAATAAATAAGAAAATTTTGGTCAGACCTACTATATAACCAAAAATTGAAATGAGGTCAGTAAAAGTGATAAAACGCCGCAAAAAATTAACACCAAGAAACTAAGTCACCAAATGGTGTGAGACGAAGATACGCGGACACAATACGCTGGGTCACCAAATAAAAATAGTGGACCAAATTTAAGCGAAAACGCTATTGTCGGGCTCACCAGTTTGTGCAAACTCTCCCACAAAGTCTCACTCCAGATTCGATGAGTTACCCAATGGCAATAATTCAGAACACAACAAACAGTGCAGTACTCTGTATATATGGCCACGACCAAGAAGCAAGAAAATGTACAGCCAGTAAGCGTCCTGCGTATAGCGAGCGGAACGGAAAAATAGAGAAGTTCTGCGCCAGCGAAAACAGGGCATACAATTAGACTAGACAAACATGGCTCATCAAGAGGTGTCAATTTGTACAACAAAATACCAACAAAAATCAAACTGTTCATATATGTCCCTGCACATAATGCACCAGCCTGCGGTTGGTACTGCAATTCCCAGAGTTGGCAGATGAAGAAGTACTAGCGCCAACAGTTGCTAGCGAGCTCCTACTTCAGCGTCTTCCCCAACTGTGTCGAAACGAACGCGGGAGTTGACCATTCGCATACCAAGGTCCTGAGAGTAAACGCAGTGGTCGACTAGCAGTGTTCGCGTTGCAACCTTCGATCGACTCAGGACGTGATCGCGTGCTGGGAAATGTAAAGGCCTATGGGTAGGTTTGGGCACATATGCAAATGGCAAACTTACCTGGCGAACGTAAACATGAGGACATGCATCGAAAGGCTTTCTTTATGATTTCAAAAACGATTTGAAAGTTAATTGTTTTTTGGAAGATTCTGCGACGTTTTGGGTTTATCGTAGAGCTGAAACAGACCGTGAGTGAAGGAACCCTAGTTCTCTACCAGACGTTTAGGTCAATGCATTTGACGAACCGAACGGGTTACGACGGGCACTGGTGTCGGCGGCGATGTGGTGTCCGCTGATTACGATGCGCTCGGACAGGGCTGTTCAGAGGCTGCTGCATGCCCGGCCGCGGGATACAGAGGAGCAATTAAGGCTTTCTCGGTCTTTTCGAAATAGGCGAGCTCCAGTCGGGCGACGCTCACTGTGTCCCGAATACCCTGGCGCTCAAATGAGTGGACGCGGTCCTTCCGTTGGAGTACCTTGAAGGGACCTTCGTAAGGTCGCTCGAGCAGGCGTCGTGACCCATCCACGCGAACAAGCACGTGTATGCAGTCGTGGAGGTCTTGGGGAACGAAGATCTTGCGGTTTTGTTTCCGTGTGTCCGTGACGCGGAAACGGTGCATGTGCGAAGCAAGTTGCTTGGCGTAGGAAGCGAAGTATCGAAGTGAGTCTGTGGCGGACGAGAAATAATCGCCAGAATGATGCAACGGTTGACCACAGAGAAGTTTGGCGCTGGAAACGTGAAGGTCGACTTTGAGGGCCGCGCGGATGCCGAGTAAAATTATTGGCAAGGCCTCTGCCCAACGGAATGCATCGACGGCGGCAAAGGCTGCCTTTAGTTATCGATGAAAGCGTTCGACCATGCCGTTCGCAGCCGGATGATATGCCGTAGTCCGTGTGCGATGAAATCCAAGCACGTTCAACGTTTCCGCAGAAGAACCGCTTTCGAACTGGGGACTTCGGTTGGTTGTAACCGTGACCGGGCAACCATCAGATGCTACTCAACGCTCAACGAATGCGCGTGTTACGGTCTCCGAGCGGACGTCGGGTATAGAGACGGCCTCTGGCCATCGCGTGAAGCGGACTACCATTGTCAAGATATAGGTCACGCCATTTGATGGCGGCAAAGGACCTGCAATATCAATATAGGGATGCGCGAGTCAAGAGGTAATCGACGGGTATCGGCCAATCGGGGCCGACACGTTGCGGTGTACCTTGGCTTATTGCCAAGCAAGGCAATATCGTGTCCATGTGCGGAGACCCTTTTGCATTCCGGGCCAGACGTACCTATCGGAAACAAGTTTGGTCGTGGCCCGGATTCCAGGGTGGGCAATGTTGTGCAGCGTGTCAAACACGCGACGTCGTAAGGCTGGAGGTGCGACTGAACGAGGATGTCCGGCAGAGGTATCGCATAAAATCCGAATGCTGGCAGGAAGCGTGGAGATCGTTCTCCGTACGTTGTGCGTCGGCAATAACGGACAAGTCGATAATGTCTTGGCCAACAAGTGCTGACGCGCGTGACAAAGCATCAGCCACGACGTTGTCACTGTCAGAGACGTATCGTACATCTGTAGAGGATCGCAAAATAAAATCCAGGTGGAGCACTTCGTGGGGGTGAATGGCGTTCGTAACGATTGCGGAAGGCATATACCAACGGTTTGTGATCAGTGAAGATCACAAATCGTCAGCCTTCGAGGGCATGCCGATAGTGACGAACGACTAAGCGGATACCTAGTAACTCGCGATCGAACGTACTGTACCTCGTTCCAACAGGTAACAGGTGTCTGGAGTAAAATGAAAGCGGTCTCCAGGTTCCATCGACGAACTGTTGGAGTACGGCTCCAACAGCTATGTCGGAAGCGTCTACTGCCATGCTAGTGGTGGCGTTAGCGTCGAAATGGTGTAACATCACTGCCTCAGCTAGCGCGTCTTTGGTGCGGTCGGACGAGTCGACGGCTGCTTCCGACAACTCGACGTTGTCGTTGGGACGGCCACATAGTAAGTCGGTCAGAGGCTGCATGAGTTGAGCGCAATTCAGGATAAAACGGCGGTACCAATTAGCCATGCCGTTTAAACGACTGACAGCAGCGAGAGTTGTAGGGCGCGGAAAGTCGCAAATCGCTTGTACCTTGTCGGTCAGGGTTGTTTCGAGAAATATTAGAAATGATTTTATGAGCCAATAGCGTGATTTCTTGCTAGAACCAATGAGGGAAGTATTTAGGGGTACTATAGGGTTGTTTAAGGAAACATTAGGGATGAATTTTTGGGCCAATAACGTGATTGTTGTGGAAAATATATACAATATTCTCGGTGATAGCATGATCCTTAGTAATGTAATACTTGAAGCATGTGACAAAAGGGAATTGCTGTAAAATTTAGGAATTGATTGTTGTAAGTATAAAGTGGTTGTTGTTTAGACGAAGTCTAACCGGTTCAATTATTCACGCGCGCTGTGATCAAATTGTTGGCTGTGCACATTGATTAAGGTTTGCCAGAGTTGTCAATATGTCTGATCACCACGATGATAACGCTGAGGTGAAAGACATTGCTGTAATAATTGAACCTTCAGTGGTTTTCCGAAATGTTCGCTAGTCAGACCACCATTTATCGAAATAATAATAATAACAATAATATATATTTCTCAACGCATTTGTGAGAAGCACGCTCGGAAATGCGCGATCATGACGGATAATTATATGCGGTACAAAACCACAAATGGATATATAACAAGACAAACATGAAATCTGTTGACAAAAGGAGACGTGATCACAGGAGGAATAGTCAAAGTATACAACGTTCGACTCACACGTAATGAAAGAAGGTAGTTCGTCCGTTCCACGGATTCAGTCAAAAAAATGAGATGATACATTAATTTACCTTTTACAAGGTTAGGTAAAGACGACGTTTCAAATATTTCAAGGTCACACGGGGAAATACGTGCCAATTAATCTTCGAAGGATTTCGCCGTTATTTGACGTAATTTCATACGGAAGAATGTTGAAATAGTTCGGATTTGGCGAGTGAGGGAGGAAAGTTCCAAAATCTAGCGAAGAATTGAGCGGATTCCAGCACAGGACCTCGATGAATGGTCGGAAACGTCAAAAGTTGAAAATTTAGTTGATCGCTCGGCAAATATGGGGTTTTGAGCGCCCATTCATCGCGAAAACTTTTCTTGCATTATGGATGCTCGTGGGAATAGGAAAAAAGCGCAATATCATGTGTTAAATGGGAAAAATGTGAAGTAATCACATTTAATATGAAGATTAATATAAATGTTATATATTGTTTTTACAAAACCTTTACGCGATATCAATGATTTTGTGCTTTACCAATAAAGTATACAATATACGGGGAAAATTGTCATGGCATTTTGCGATAATTGGGTAACCGGCAGCTACTTCTAGACTGGTTATCACGTGATAATCAAAACTCCGTTCAAAGTTTTGACGTCAGTTTGTTTTATAGGGTCAATGTCTAAGCTAGAATCTATATTTCATAGCCTACAACGGTTAATAATGGTTACTAAGGAGGGTTTCAATGCAGGGGCACAGCAGACGATTTATATATATGAAGTATGGTTTTAGTGGGTTTATTTTGTATTTTTGACATCAGTTTGTTTTATAAGGTCAGTGTTTAAGATAGGATATGTAGTTCATAGCACGATACAGTTATGGATAATGAATAACGTGGAAGGTTTGAGGTATGGGAGGCAACACATGATGTGATTTAGGGTTATGTTTAGATAATATAAGGTAAACGAGGGATTATTTTTTTCACAGTTTTCTGTGAAGAGCTTTTGTATGCCGGCCAAGTTAGCTGTCAGTACTGGCTGCCATTAATTATAGTCTGAGTGGTTGCCAAGGTGAACGGGTTATTACGAAAAGGCATATATATAAAATGTGGAAAAGTATATATGTGAGATATGAGGTAGAATATGTATTTCATAGCACGCCTCAGCTATTGATAATTGATAATGGGGAGAGTTTGGGGCAGTAGAGACAACGCGTGATGTGAATTGAGTTTATAATGAGATTATATACGGTAAACGATAGTCTTTTTTCCACAGTTCTCTGTGGAGAGCTTTTGTATGCCGGCCAAGTTAGCCGTCAGTACTGGCTGCCATTAATTATAGTCTGAGTGGTTGCCAAGGTGAACAGGTTATTAAGAATGGGCATATATATAAAATGTGGCTTATAAACTGTTCAACGTTCACTTACAGAATTCCATCCTCATGTACAGTAGTCCTTGGAAAATGTGGACGTTGGCTAACGTTCTCCACCCATCGCGGTACCTGAACGTGAACATGCATCACAGTCGATCGCAGGTAATATTAATTCAAATGGTCATTGGATGATCGATTTTAGATGTACCGGTAAACTCATCAGGAACTGGTCCCCAAGACCGAGATGCTGATTTTCCTGACGCTGGCGTCGTTGACCGCCTTCGAGACTGGGTGATTTCAAGCAACATTCCTAAATTGCAGGTGATACTTCTGCGCATTTTGAAGGAAAAATACCAAAGTTGCCCAGTGATGCCAGAACTTTGTTGTCGACACCGAAAAGTTTTCCCATACGTGAACCCTGGCGAATACGCTCATTTGGGATTGGTTAAAGGCATCGTGAATGCTGTTTCAAGCTGCCAGTTACAGCATGTGACGTCTGTCGGAGTCAAGTTGAATATCGATGGTTTAGCACCAACGAATGCGGGGAAGACGACAATATGACCCGTGCTTTGTCGCTTGAATGAGCCCCTCGTAACGGAACCTTTTGTAGTCGGTGTGTATGGAGGGAGAAGCAAACCTGAAAACTTCAACGAGTATCTTTCAGACGTATTGCAATAATTGTCTGACGTGCTCACTAATGGTGTATATATTACCAATGTTCTCGTGCCCGTCTGTTTGAAAGTGGTAATCTGTGATACACCTGCTCGCTCCTACGTCAAACGGGCATGTGGATATTGTGCATACTACAACTGTGATAAGTGCGATCAACGATGTGTATACTGCGAACGGAAGGTCACGTTCACGCCGCAAGCTGGTTCTCTTGGAACAGACGCATCGTTTCACGTCGCACGCTCTAGATCCCTGTCACCGTTTATTTATGATTCATACCTAGTGACAGTGCGTGTCACCTATGGGTTTGTCATGCGTTTCCACCTGCAGTTGAGTTTCCACGTTGTTCAGTTGTGCAAGCCATAAGTCTTAATTGATTATGTTGTAATGCATCATGAGAGTCAATTTGAAAGCATTCAGAGTGACGTGATTTGGATATTTACGAATCATACCTTGTGACAGAGCGTGTAACCTGTGGGTCTGTCATGTTTTCACTTGTTCATTGTTCTTTTCCTCCACAGGGGACGGAATCACAGACAAAAGGAAGAGGTGTATGTAAGAAAAACCATTTTGTATAATTCATTAACTGCAATATACTTTCTTAATTTATGTTTGATGAGTCTTCTTTTTACCCAGTGTATCAGCGTGAGAACAAATGACGACGTTTGGGTAGCACTTACAAGATGAAATGTGCAAGTTGTTCCAAGTGCATTGTGCCGTATCAGGTTAATTTGTGGGTTAATAACGCAGTTTGCGGTTTACTTAGGGAAGAGTTTTGTCGTCTTGGGTAAATTGATGGAAAAAATCGATCGTTTAGGGTTAATTTGGGGACAAATTCGGTCGTTTCCGGTAAATTTAGGGGAAAGTTCGCCCGAGCGAAACGATCGTTTCGGGTTAATTTAAGGAAACGTTCGGTCATTTAGGGTTAATTTAGGGAAACGTTCGGTCGTTAAGGGTTAATTTAGGGAAACTTTTGGTTGTTTAGGATTACATTAGGGAAATATTAGGGTGTCAGAAATGGACCAATCAGATAAATAGTCCGTTACTCTCGTTATGGAATGCTTTGGGAATGCGTTTCAAATACCTAACAAATCCCTCAATGGTCTCCGGATTGGTCCATTGGACCGAATTAAGGATTTACCATAAATCAATCCTAATTGTGCTAGCAGGGTAGTGATTCAATTTGGGGAATCGTTAACCCGCGAATTCTGTAAATTGAAACTAACCGTCAAATATTTAGTAGGACGCAACTGCCAACTACTTCTCCACATCCAGTACGTTCACACATATACTCCCATACTACATTTCATCGAGCCCATTTGACTGCGGCATGCTGACAACACGTATGAAACCTACGCATATCACCGGAAAAATGACACTGCACTTTTGCCATTTTTTGGAGATCATCCGTTCTGTATGCTATTAACAATCTGCCGACACCTACGCGTGTATGCATTCCTACTGGACGGCGTACGTTGTTATAGTCTGACGTAACGTGGTATCATAGACGCTGGCGACTTAGGGCGTAGGCTACAGCTACATGGTCAAGGTATATGTGCGTATTGAAGTACATTCTGGTGTATGAGGTCATTTATGCCAACACGGGCACAAAATAAGAACGTATGGAGTGTGATAATGAGCCGGTTCATTTCTATTACTCAAAATGTGCATCGCATTTCACTATATCCTAATATGGCCCAGATTTTTAATGTATTTTTTCACAAACGACGCACTTTCTTTCACGTATCTTGCTTACATTTCGTGCGCTACATCCGTCAAACCTTTCGTTCGGGTTTTTCTATACACGTATGTACATCGGTGTGTACCGAAGATTTCAACGTTTCTGATTGTAGTACATGCTCTCTTTGGGTACGCACACAGCGTCATATCCTTTAAAGCATACGGGAATTTTCATAAGGACCATGTACAGTAATTCTATGCCGCGACTTAGTGGACATTTTGGTAAAATATTCCTTTTTTGTTAACAAATAATGATCAAAACTGTTCAAGGCAATTAACAGTAACAGAACGAGGCAAACAGTAAGCTAATTTGAGCGGTTATGTGGCATAATGAAAAATATACTTGCACGCAATAATAAGTGGTCTTTTTCGAAACACGCGCCACAGGACGTCTTAGTATACCAGTCTACAGTGAACCGTCATGAAACTCTCAAAGATGCCGTAATTACCCCAGTCACTCCATCGAAAACGACTCGTTTGCCACAATTATTCAGCGAGTTAAAGCTGTGCGACAAACGCCCTACGACCCTACTCCGGGAAATGCAACAACCTTTAGACACGTCGCACATAAACGAATCTATGCTTTGCGAACTGTGGATACAGAGACTTCTGGAGACAGCACAGGCAATCGTGTCTATCGCGAGATCACAACCTCCAGCGGGGGCTGCAGAAGTGGCTGATCAGGTAGGAGAATGTTTGCAGCCACTTCTCAACCACGTTAGCACCCCACTACAGCCGCCATGTTCGTCCAGAAATATTCCGCCACATAATGAGGGCAGCACCTTTACGTCAGAATCAAAAGTAGAGGCATTGTGGGCCGAAGTCGCAGCTTTGCGTCACGATTTTAGCAGAACCGCCTCAGGTCGTCCTGCACGTCGTCGACTTGGCACATACCCAAGGCGCATAAAGACGCAGCAGACAGACGGTTACTGTTCGTATTACCAACGTTTTGGCATTGATCCACCAGGTGCAGTAAACTGTGCCTTTACAAGTCGACCGATCAGGGAAACTTCCACACCGGCACGCAATGGAAAATAACGTCGTCGGCTTCGCACCTTGTCGTCTCATCGTTGTAAAGGATGTGAAAACGGGAGACACGTTCTTGGTAGATACCGGGGCGCAGGTTAGCGTATTTCCGTCTACTAGAGACGAAGTGCCAAACCTCCGCAGCCCACAGCTACGCGCTGCAAACTGAACGCCTATTAGCACATATGGACAGCGGACCTCAACCCTTAAGTTAGACCTTCGGCGGACATTCAGCTGAGTGTTTTCAATTGCCGCAGTACCTTGCATAATAATCGGGATCAACTTTCTTCGGCATTTCGACCTTCTGGTCTATACGAGACGCTGTCTGTCAATCGATTCCAGCACTAAGCACGCAACTGTTGCAGCTATAACGCCAACATACGATCAACCCGTCGCCCAAAGATAATATATGGATCTCTTTACTGAGTTCTCACATTTTTTTCGCAAATCGAACGATATCCAAACAGTGACATCTAATGCTACAAATAACATCCGCACTAAGGGGCCCCCCGTCTCAGCACGGCCTCGCCGGTTGGCTCCCGACAAACTAAAACTTGCCAAAGCAGAGTTCGAGCACATGCTCGAAATCGAAATAATACGCCCCTTCGAGATTCCATGGGCTTCACCGCTGCATATGATCCCTAAGAAGTCAGGTGATTGGCGTCCACGCGGTGATTACCGCGGGCTCAACTAGGCAAAAGTCTGTGACAAATATCTAATCCCGCACATGCAGGATTTAACTACTTGCCAGCATGGAAAAACCACTTCCAGTAAGATAGACTCAGTACGAGTTTATCATCAGATTCCGGCAGCCAAAGAAGATATTCCCAAGACCGCAGTATTAACGCCTTTTGAACTTTTTGAGTTTCGGCGAATGCCATTTGGTGTGAACAATGCAGTTCACACTTTTTAATGCTTCATTCTTGAAGTGACTAGCGGTTTGGGCTTTGTTTGTCTAGATGATATTTTAGTTGTTAGCACTTCACTGGAAGGACACCTTACGCATCTTCGCACTCTACTGGAACGTTTGATCCAACACGGCGTCAGAGTAAATTCCACCAAGTGCGAACTAGGTAATGCCAAGATAGAGTTTCTGGATCACAAGATCTCAGAAAAGGGAATCGCTGCACTCGCGGATTAGGTGAAAACCATCCGTGAGTACCCCGAGCCAAACTTCTTTAAACAACTTCGCCGCTATAGTGGCCTGGTCAGCTACTACCGACGTTTCATACCTCGTTGTACACGCATAATGCAGCCAATGACCGATTATCTACGTGGATGTGAACGCAACTTCTAGTTCACCGAGGCTGCACGCACTGCGTTTAGTGAGCTTAAGGATGCTGTCGCCGACTTAGCTCCCCTTACTTGTTCTAATCCAAAAGCCCCCATTGTCAATCGTAGCTGACGCCTCCGAAACAGCTGTCGGCGCTGTTGCAGCAATTCGCTGGCAAACAGTGGCAACCTTTAGCTTTTTTCTCCAAACGCTTTCAACCAGCGCGATCTCGCCATAGCACGTTCGGAAGAGAGTTACTAGCGATCTATTTAAGCATCCGTCATTCGGTAGAAGGCAGGACTCTTACGGTTCACACTGATCCCAAACCGTTAATCTATTCTCCAAACGCTTCATCCGACAGGCACTCCCCAAAGGAAGTTAGCAACCCGAACTATATCCCTCAGTTTACGACTGATATGACATCTCAGGTACCGAAAACATTGTCGCGGATGCCCTTTCACGCGACCATAACCTCACAGCATCCGCTAACAATTGCACTGATTTGGCAGCCATGGCGGTCGCCCAATCCACTGATATTGGGATCGTACACTCTCGTCGAAAAGCTCTCTCACAATCCAACACATACCTCTGACAACGTAAGAGAAGAAAATGTTCTGCGAAAATTCCCGGAGAACGCTGACCTCGTAGAAGCGATAAGTCATGTATCAAACATACCTTGCAAACTCAAACTAAGAGGTGGTGACTTTAACATGCCAAATATAACCTGGACCTCATTCACAGTTCCTGCAAATCAAGCTGATTTTCTTTTTCAGGCATTCAACTGAATGAATTAAACCAACATTTCTTAGCGCTCACCAGACAGAAACATGTCGGATCTAATATTCACCACAGGTATCTTGTCCGAAGGGATATCCGTTATGGAACAAAATTAATATTATTAACGCGCAGTTGTTTTACTTGGGAGGAGTCAAATGCTCTCCTGTACATCGACTTAAGTGATTTAAGTTTGCCAGTCTCTTTTGCAGTTTGGATTCTACCTTGCACATAAGAATCAACGCGTTTTGACTTTATGGGGACCAGAATATCGATACAAAATTGGAAGTGGCTGATAAATTCTACGCTTGCCATCGTTGGGTCTGATGTAAGAAAGGACGTATTCCAATTTGAGGATCTTAGTAAGGAGGAGAAGGTACTCCAATCGATGTATATGACCGGACGGTAGAATACAACCATGGGATTGTTAAGTGCATTGAAGTCAAACTGACACTTGACGATATTATGGTCACTTCCTAGAAATTGTTCCAGAACGGATATCCCTACGGACGAGATACCTGTGGTGAATATTAGATCCGACATGTTTCTGTCTGGTGGGCGCTAAGAAATGTTAGTTCAATTCATTCAGTTGAATGCCTGAAAAAGAAAATCAGCTTGATTTGTAGGAACTGTGAATGAGATCCAGGTTATATTTGGCATGTTAAAGTCACCACCTCTTAGTTTGAGTTTGCAAGGTATGTTTGATACATGACTTATCACCTCTGCGAGGTCAGTCAAGTCATTGCCAGTAGCATTAGGCGGTCGGTAAATACATCCAATAAGTAGGTCGCGAGAATCTATGGAGACCATTAACCACAACGTGTGCTCGAGTTTATTAAGACTAGGCTCGTCAAGAGTAACTGCGGAAAATTTCTATTTCAGATAAATGGTGTATCCACCGCCTCATCCTGTGAGACGATCCCTACGAAATATTTTGTCCCATGAGGCTTAGGTGTGTGTCTGTATTATCAGGGGAGCACCACGTCTCAGTGACAAGAATGATATGGGGATTAGACAAGAATACAAAATGTCTAAAGATGTGCATCTGACTTTTCAATGATCTCACGTTTATAAGTGATAAGTTAATGGAATTAATTCTGTCAGACACAACATTTAAACTGCTAAAGAACTGCATGACAGATGGGGTAGTGGGTTGCGGAATATCATGCGGAGTGTTCCGGTCTAAGGGATATATCAACTTTCCATTCATGTTCGAGTGAATGTCGCAAAGGTTAGATTCCACGACAGGAAGTGCTGGAAGAGTGTCATTATGGTAAGATGACTGAGTGGGGCATGAAGAGGGGTGCCAGGTGGTGATGGATGAAATACCGGACGGTGCACTAAAATGGACGTTTGTGGTAGATATATAATGAGGTAGTTTTGTCGCTGGAGGGTTATATGCGTCAGGAATGTGGTTGGAATTATAGTTTATGGCCTGGATAGTATGACTGGGTATTGCGGAGTTATTGAGTGATGCATGGAAATTATAGAACCTATTATAGTTTTGGATCGGCTTGACGGGAACCATTGGTTCATTCTGATCTGCAAAGCGTTTTCTTTTAAAATGTGGTTCCTGGAACCAGATACGTGTCGCTGATGAAATACCACCGATTTACCCTTATGTTTCGAATATAGAACATTGTTTTCTAGTAGGCACCGTACAGGTTTCAGTGCTGGTTTCGAGACATGTTCAGGCGTTTTGGGTGTGCGGTTGGCATGTACAATCTCTCCAGGTAATGGGGGTAAATGCCTACAGTAAGAAAGAGATGGATTTGCTTGTGAAACTTCTTCCATTCTCTCGAACCTTTGAATATTGCCCCCAACACTGTGGAGAACTTTGGGCACCTTAGGTCCAGGAATCATTCCAGTCAGCGTCTCGGTTGGCAGTGGGAATCGTCGATGAATAGGGGAGGTATTTTTGGCACTGACCGTGGGTTTTACTGCAGATACTCGACCGCGCCTAACGTCAACACAGCTGGACGTGGGTTATTTTCCAGCATACTTCCGGACGGACATCGCAACAATGTTGCCAGTTACGACTTACTGACCTAGGGAAGTCGTGGAACAGTCTAGATCAACGGTCAAGTCTGTTAGGTTTTCCACTTTGTTACTGGAGTTCTTTATTACTTGGGAATTATTGGTTCGCAATATTTCCCGTTGGAGTGGTGTCTTGTCACCAAGCACTCTTATCGACTTAAAATTTGTGGCACGTATAATTTGGTTTTACCTTTTGACGAACTCATTTGCTACAAGTTCATTTGTGAACTGCAATAATAGTGGACAGCCTTTTTGCTGTACTTTCTTGCGAAGTCTTAGACAGTGACAGTCCTGGTCTTCCAACCTACTAGCCTTGAGTAAGACTTTCTTCACCGACAGTAGAGGTATTCTGTCAGGCAGGTTGAGCACAACCACCTTACGTGCACATCGTATCCATTTGTGCAATTTAGTAGCTATTGTATCAATAAACATTCCAGCAGCTACGAGATGTTTATGACCAGAAGTGGTAGTCTTAGGATGTGTGCTAACTGGGGCATTTAGAATGCTAACTATCGGATTCAGTCGGTGCAAAATGTTGGTAAGCTATTCATTTTTACTGTGTATTTTCGCTATTTCAGCCTCTAGTTCTAGTATACTCTGCAGCTCACCCCTACCATTACATCAAACTCTTGATATTCAATGGGACGCTGAAACGAATGAATTTCGCTTGAGCCTTCATCTCCCAGACAGGGTGAACAATAGGAGCGAGATGCTATCCTGTGTCTCTTCGCTATATAACCTTCTGGGCTTTGTCTCGCCATGGCTACTTCCAGGGAAACGTTTGCTTGGAAAGTTGTGGAAGAGTTGCCTCTGCTAGGACGAACCATTGTATCTGAAGGATTGCAAAGAGTGGCAAGCTCGGGCGACAAGCTTATAGACTTTTGATGACTTCCGAGTTCCTCGCTGCATGCTGTTTTCGCAGGCTAGTGTGGCGGAGCTGTCCGAGCTACTTATTTTTTGCAATGCCACTGGAGGGGGTTATGGAGCAGTAGAGTATGGATGCTTTACTTTAAATGAAGATTCCAGAAACAGTGCACTGCTGTTCAGCAAGGCTAGAGTTGAACCATGTAAAGCGGTGGGTATCCCGTGACTCGAGTTAGTCGCAGCATTCTTGGCCGTGAAGCTGCATAGAATCATTGTTGGCAACAAGGGTCGGATGTTTTGATATTGTTATTTTTGAACTGATTCCATAATCATCCGCTATTCTATACACAATTTCCAACTCGGTCCTGCACGGTTGTGACTAACCGCTTTCATGCAATCCACCAGTCGTCAACACCCAAACAATGGAGGTAGGTGAGATCCGAATAGAATCCGGCTGACTTAACTTCGCGCGGTTTGACGGGCGATATAGTAAGAGACAAATGGCTGAAAAGCCGTGAGTTTTTGAAACGATCTTGCAGGTCATGGTCTCCAAAGTTCAACTCCTTCGTAGACCCCAACGACATCGAACTAAGGAAGACAACGTCTCACGTCAACTTTATCGTACAAGCAAACGGTCGAACCAATAACGAAACCTTCCTGACTTCACTCACAGAAGTGGAGCGTATCTTAAATAACAGAGCATTGGTTCCCGTTGCCACAGACAATCCTGACAACATCGCTCTAACCCCCAATAACCTACTCTCTTGAAGAGCGATACGGGGTTGGCTCCGGAATGCAATCTGGTAGATAGGTACACTAGACGTTGGAGACAAACGAATCACATGGTAACAATCTTTTGGAAAAGATGGTTTTGAGGGTATGTGTCATCGTTGCAAATGCGCCAGAGGGGTTTGTCGAGGCAACGTAATTTCTAGGTGGGTGACATTGGTCTTGTTGTATCCGATGGACTCAGCAGAGACCAGTGGCCCCCGGACCTAGTTAAGAAATGTGAAGTAGACGCTGACGAACTAGTTCGTACTGTGGAGGTTCGCACGAAGATAGGTCCATTGAGAAGAGATGCGAGGCGCGTTTATTTGTCAGAGGAGCATGACTGTTGGACACTACTGTTCGCGAGGTCTCCAACGTATGTCGTGTGGACAGTTATATTAAGTAAAGATAGAGCGGGAGCCAGAACTGTACAGCACTACGAGCGGTCTGTCAAATGCAGACGAAGGTTGGCAGGCGTTGTAAATTTATTGATCCACGAACTGCGAAAATTCGTCCCCATCGTTTGCATTCCCTATTTTTTCCACTAACCTGACACTTGTTCCCTCTACCTCATCCACACCGTTTCGTTTTATTGAACTAAGGTGTCATTAAATGTCAGCGACGCGAGTGGCCATTCTTGTCCTGGTCTACTTGCGTGACGGCTCATCTTTGACCTTGCTGGTCCTGTTGAGGAGCTATTGATTTTGCTGGATGAGACTATCGTCACGGACGACTGAGGTTTGCCTTTTGTAATTATTGATGCATTTTTTGAATAGTACCGTGGAAATTGCTGGATCCAATCTTGTTTTCATTTTGGGGACCGGTTTTGGGATATGCGTAACTCAACAATCAGACATGAACTGTTACAAACAGCGTGTAACATTTTTGTCAAAAATATTTTACATATTCATTATTACTGATGAGTGGTAGGGGATTTTGGTTTTCATACAGATTGAACATCACCCACAAATGATCGCGGCTTTCACACTTCCATAGGCCTTCCAGTCATTTATCAAAATACCGCTCAACAAGTTACTTTCTGTGATTTCAACTTGGAGGTAATTTTTTTATGGGGTTGATCGATTGCAACTAACAAACAGTAACTGTGTCTCTTATCTAGGTGATCGGGCAACCTGATTACTACTCACTTGCAAAAGTGGTTGAGCGTTCGCACGTGACAATTTGGTCGTGCCTAACGTGGATTCAGTGGCGCAGTTGTCAACACGGTTGCCCCATGAATGCGCAGCTACAGTTCGAGTCCCGGCGGTGGCAGTGATATGCACAATGGTTCATCCCGACAAACGGGAACCGATAAAGCGCAATTACCTAGGCATACTTGGTGATATACACGTTGCATTGGTGGAAACTGACGCGGTCTCGCAGTGCTGCATGAAGTTGTAAAGGACCTGCATCAAGCCCTTCTTGGCTGGTGGCTCTTCATACTGCATCGCTACAGCAAATACAGTCTCGAAACACGGAACGTTATATTCCAGCTCAAAATCGGGCATGGTCACCAGTTTTCTGTGGTTTTATTTTCGTAATAAAAAAATTTACACTTCCCGACGACCGTCTTCAGCATGCGGTGAAGTTGCATCAGATGGCGGAAGTATCGACAGTTCTTCGAGCAGTGCTTCACACTGAAAGACCACGGCAATGTCGTCTATGATGAATGAGAGGCTTCTGGACACATCACGTCTACCACATAATTTGTGCATCTTCACGTCATATACTTTGGAACGTTCGGGCGCCGAACACTCACCGCCAACAGTGAGTTGTGCTACCTGCTAGACAAGTCAGGCCATCGCACCTTCCCTGTGTCCGTGAACCACAAGTGATACGCAATACAAACTGATTTGTCAGCAAACTCTACTATCTAAAACATATCGAGATGGATGCAACGGGTAACGCAACTTTTGAGTGGCCGCCGTAAGACGTTAAATCAACATGATAAAGTTTCACATTGAGATGGACTACACTGATTCCCTCCATAATAAAAAACGGGTAGAAGTACAACAAATATCACAGAAGTGACCCAGTGACAAATTATAGATTATCGCAGCAATCGTCACAGCAACTACACTCATGTGACACTTGTGTGTAGTCGTGTGCTAGCTGGGTACTGACATGCTCTACTGAGAGCGAAGCTTAAATCTAGCGCTCGTCTTCAAAAGGAGTCGACTGAAAAGTCTATGGGAATGTGACAGCTATAATCAATTGTGGGTGATGTTCGATCTACATGTGCATTATTCGTCATGTACCATGTGTTCCCTCCACCTTTCCCTGTTTTCCATGCAAGATTGCGTTCTTCTCTTAATCCCGCAAACCTCCGTTATGCGAAGAAGTTTTGCACGATGAATGGACGTTATAAACCCCGTATTGCCCAAACGGTTCAGGAGATTGTCCACTTTTTGACATTTTCTAGCAATCGGCAAAGTTCTGCGCTGGAGTATGCCCCACCTTTCACCGGATTTTGGAACTTCCCGTCCCCCCTCGCTTAAACTGAATTCTGTCAGCATTTTTCCGGCTAAAAATGTTTCAACTAACGGCGAGGTTTTTCGGGGATACATCTGCACCTATTTCCCGGCTTGATGTTGAGATATTTGAAACATCGTCTCGTACCTAACCATGTAAAAGGTAGATTAATGTGACACTCTACGTTTGGACTGTCTGTGAAACAATCGAACTTTATTCTTCCCTGGTGCGTTCATCAAGCGTTTGTAAACTGCAACCGCTTCCTTCTTGATTACGCTTTCTCCTGCTGACAGCTGTCGTGTTTGTCTTATTATATACTTATATGTTGCCATGTGCCGCTTGTACTTATCTGTCATGATCGAGCACACCCGATCATGTCTCTCACAGATGCGTTGAGAAATATACATTATTATTACATCCTCAAGTTAATGTGAATAGGTATGGTTGTATTAGTAATATACCACTCACATCAGAAGCAGTTCAAGGTTTTGAGGAAGTAGAAGTTGATCTCACTACATAAGTCCCTTAGAAGAGTGACTATCATGGGGAGCCTTCTACCTATAAATTTTAATCATGAGCAGCAACTGTTGTCTTGCTGCTAAGCCACTCGCAAGCCATCCAACCCGAGAATGGTTTTTGAGGATATGACATGGTGTAAGATTCCCTCAGTGCACAGGCACAAAGTACTACGGCATTCAGGGTTGTTCGTTTCGGGTTCAGCAACTTTTGCTGGGCCTCGCACCATACCTAGAAACAGGGAAAAGTGAAGTACCTGAACGTTAAAGAAAATGACAGATACACACTGTAACGCACGTCCTGCGGCGTCTGAGGGTATTTACACCTATATGCAGGTGTCTTATATGCAAAGTGGGCCGGGAACTTTTACATACCATTAATAGTAGCTGGTCGACAAACGCATGAAATACACATAACGAATTACCGTCTGTACACTAAATGCCGTATAGAAGAAATACACTACCCTAGATAGCGCGCATGAAAATAAACGCACCTCCCTGAGCGGGTCGCAGGTTCAGGAGGAGCTTGTCGGAAATAAAAACAAAAGACACAGCCGTGGCAAAGTTAGAGTTTGAAGTCCCTTAAGACTGCTTGGATGATGTTTGTGCTGTCATACTGAAGGATTAGTGGGTGAAGGCGGGTCGATGGCAGGTAGCTTGTTCAGTGAACAGGTCAAATTTTAAGATTTGCGAATACCAGTTCAATGCCCATGAACGCTTGGTCAAGCGATTGGTGGCCTGAGTGACTGGAACAGGAAAGCAATTCTAATAACCGCGATACACAACGCGCGGTTCAGGAGTTTGTGATGGCCTGTCAAGAATGCTCAATGGCACTGGCCGCATTGCCAATGTCGAACAGTCAAAAACCATTTCACAGGCCTAAGTTCAACATCAATTACTGAGTATCGACCATACAATTTGGTTCCACTGATAGTCTAGATAAAACCAGGCCGTTTGATCCCTTTCTGACATAGTACGAAATTGGTGCGCAAAATTGTGTCCCTTCTGTCACTGTCACAAACATTCGTTACGCAAGGAAAACCTCTGCGACGAATAAATATTCTAAGCCCCGTATCGGCGGAACGATTTGAGAGATTTTCAGCTTTTGCACACCTTCCAGCAATCGACGTGGTCCTGCGCTGTAGTCTGATCAATTGTTCGCCAGATGTTCGCATTTCTTGTCCTCTATCGTCCAAGTTAACTCACTTCTACATTTTCCGACACTGTTTACATTAAGTAGTGGTGAACTTCCTTGGTGACGCACTTGGATTGTAACGCGTAAGCTGGCTGTCTTTACTATGATTGTCCGGAACACTCGTGGACCAAGATTGGGGTGATGCGGAGACAACTAGGAACAGCGTTCCTTGGAAGTAGGTGTTCCGGCAGCAGTCCTATAAAAGGAAACAAGACAAACACACATGAGCCAAATGCCCAGTAAGCCATGCACACGACGTACACAAAACAAAAACTGAAACGGCTTCGACAACACAAAAGCACGACCTGTTGCACGATTCATACTCAACCCGTGCGCGCCTGCTGGTTTTTGACCGCACGTTACAGGACACACTTTCTGGCTTTACCTGGAACTAATTGAAACATCGCCTCATACATAATCTTGAAAAAGGTTAAATAATATAAAATCACAACTTCTAGATTGAACCTGTGGAATGCGCAAACCATTTGCTGATCGTGAAAAGAGCCTTACTCAGGGCTAATAAGCGGGAAGACCAGGGGTGTCATTGTCAAAGACTTCGCAAGAGGCTGTAGTACAAATGTTGCCCACTGTTACTGCAGTCCACAAACGAATTTGTAACAAACGAATCCGTCAAAAAGTAAGACCAAAGTATGCGTGCCACAAATTTTAAGTCGAAAAAAGTGTTTGTTGACAAGGCACCACTCCAAAGGGAAATAGTGCGAACTAATATTTCTCAAGTGAAACAGAACTCAAATAACAAAATCAACAACCTCATTGACTTGACTGTCAATCTTAGCTGCTCCACGACTTCCCTCAATCAGCGAGATGTAACTGGCAACACCGTTACGATGTCCGTCCGGAAGGATATTTGAAAGCAACCCACGGTCAACTCTGTTGATGCTAGGCGCTTTCAAGTGTCTCCAGTAAAACCCATGATTCTTGCCAAACGTACGTACCCTAGTCATCGACGATTCCCTCTATCAACTGAGGTGCTGACTGGAGTGAGTCCAGGACCAAAGGCGCGGAAAATTTTCCAGAGTGTTAGGGGTAGTATCCCAAATTCCCACAGCAAAGACAAGGTTGGACAAGCAAATTCATCTCCTTCTTACTATGGGTATATTGGTCGGACGCCAAGACAACTTTTGAAACGTATCCGAGAACGCCATCCATGGTGGCTGAAGCACGGGGAATCACGATCGGTCAAAAGTGCAATCCTCGCTCATCTGGTTGAAAGTGGACACCAGGTGAACACGGATTAGGCCTTCAAAGTGGTATATCGCACGCCAGGCCACCCATCACAAGTGATCCGAATTAGAACAATTTGTACTGCCGGGGCGATTGGAATCAGGCTGCTTGACCCCGTATTATATAAGCAAAAAACGGTTTGCTCAGGCACTGCACCCACCACGACCACTAGTCCACCGGATCTATAGCCAACCTGCGCGGTCAAACCAATGTACAAGCGTGACGTAACTGACCAATCAAAATATCTCCAATTGACTGACCAGTGACAGTTTCTCTGTAATAAGTCTGATTGATATCTCGATCTAACTTCATTAGCTCGTTATATAATTGTACCGGTCTGAAGATGAATGACCGAAAATATATGTTGGCCTATAGGTCTTTATTCTCATTATGGGCATTTTCGGCCACTGTCTGGAGTGATTGAAACTACGAGCAACAGATGCAAAACACCTAAACAAGGCTCCAAACCAGCAGTAAGACCTTTACGGTGCTTACTGGTAAAGAGGGCCCTGGATTTGCAACAGAAGGGTAAATCGACGGTATTACATAAACGCCACCAATCTGGTTCTAAGAATCACAACCCAAAAGCCAACGCTTTGCAGATGTTTTTGAGCTAATTCACAACTATAGCAAGTCTCACACTTTCTATGCATTAACCAATAGCTCCGCAACACCCTGTCCTTCTGTCCAAAACATAATTGCTACTAATAACCAAATTCCTAACGTATGTACCCCGTCGGGTGCATCACCACCTGATTAAGTAACTCACCCGAATGTCCGCCAACCCATTTCTTTTTTAGTGCACCCTTGGCATTTCATCCACCACCACCTAGACCTCCTCCTCATGTCCTACTCAGTCATCCTATCATACTGACAGGCTTTAATCATTTTCTGTCGAGGAGTCAAAGCTTTGCGACTTCCACTCGAACATGAATGGAAAATTGATACATCCCCTAAACAGGGCCTGTCCATATGATATTTTTCAACCCACTGCCTCTCTTTGTTATGCAGTTTTTCAGCAGCTTAAACGTTGTGCCTGACAGAAAGAATTTCATTAATTCATTACTCATAAACATAAGATAATTGATAAGCAAGATGCATATCTTTAAATCTTCTGTCTTTTTGTCTAATCCCCACACCACTCTCGATACTGAGACGTGGCGCTCCCCTGATAATGTAGAAACGCAAATAAGTCTCATGGGATATAATATATTTCGTAGGGATCGTCTCACAGGACGAGGCGGTGGATGCATCATTTACGTGAGGGAGCAATTATCCGCAGTTACGCTTGACAAGCCTAGTCTAAATAAAAGCGAGGATTAGTTGTGGTTAATGATATCGATGGGTTCTTGCGACCTGGATGGAACCAACATGCCCTCGCGCCCATCAGACAGAAACGTATATCTCTACAGGTAACTGTGGAGATATCCGTTCCAAGAAGTGACCGAAATATCATAAAGTGTCAGTTTGAAACCAACACAATTATCAAACCGAAAAATCTATTATACCGTCCCATCAAATACATCGATTGGAATAATTTGTAGAGACGTCATCAGTCAAATGATAAAAATGACCAAAATGTGGTAGTATCGAAGACGAGTCGTGATGGTGATGGACAGGCTCAAAGGTAAACGTACAAATTAAACGGGAGATGTATCGGTAAAATAGTAACGACTCACTAATATGTCAAAGTCCGTTAGGTTGAATAGACCACCACAAGAAAGTAGGACAGCGCCAGAGATGAGATTCGTTGGACGACCGATGGATAATTCCACAAGCGACACTGGACGCAGAAAGAACGCAAGGCTCGCGACCCGAGAAGTGTGTTTTGTATTTACTGATTATTGATTAGTTTGAAAGCAAAATGTGTGAATAACAATGGGAATTATGAAATAGAAAATATTGTACAAAACGCTACACTTTCTTCTCCTTACTGACATCCCTAAATTCGGATGACATATCAGTAGGAATTTTCCAACCACATATCGATATCCACCCGCGCATGAAATGTGGTAATTAATAATAATAATATATATTTCTCAACGCATCTGTGAGAAACACGCTCGGATGTGCGCGATCATGTCAGATAATTACATGCGGTACAAAGCAACAAATGGATATATAACAAGACAAACATGAAGTCTGTTGACAAAAGATGACGTAATCAAAGGGAAAATAGTCACAGTTTACAACGTTCGATTCACACATAATGAAAGAAGGTGGTTCGTCTGTTCCACGGATTCAGTCCAAAAAATGAAATGTTATCTTACTCCTAGACATGCAAACGGCTTTTGATCGTGTGCATCATGAGCGCGTGTTAATCAAAATAGCACTGCTTGCCATACAAGACCCCTTGCACAGTTGGATTTCCTCATATCTTGAAGGACGAATTCTAACTAATAATAATAACGTTGGTGTATTTCTCATCGCATCTGTAAGAAACACGCTTGGAGGAATGTGATCACTATACACACTGTGACACGAAACGCATACCGTACAGATAACTGTTAATTGTACAACACACCAATTATGAAAATGAAGTAATAAAACAGACAATATGGGAAAGAAAAATTTCAGTCTATGAAACAGCGTCTTGAACACATTCTTCTAAAATGATCGTTCTCAATCTCTTCAACGTTCGATTAAAAAATGCTGAGTAGTTACGACAACTTTCGCCTCACAGTGTTAACGCTGGCCTGATGGTCAACGTGATGCCAGAAATAAGATTGTTGAGAATGGAGAAAATGATTAGTTGGAGAATTTCCCCATTATTTGATGCGGATATTTCCAGAAAAATATGTAGAAACTCTTATTGAGATGACAGCAGATAAGAGGGCCCAAGTTTTTGCGGAGACATGGATGATCTCTTGGCCCGGACATCGTTATTTCCCCGGAATCACCGGAATTTCCCAGACCTCGCGAATTGTCCAATCACTACGGGGTTTTGATTTTTCGGGCGTTATGGAATGTTGCCTCGCGTTAGGTTTAATCGTGGGATCAGCGATGTAAAGCGAAATTACGTGACAAATGGGAGAACGTAGAATGATCATGTGGAGTATGACGAATTATGGAATATGTGATTTTCTGGCCAAAACTTTTATATAAAATTTATAATTTTTGTGTTTGTTAATAAAATATATACCAATAGCAAACAGTTATTACCCCACAACGCGAAAATTGATCGTTTCACAACTTTTCCTATTATATGACTACAGGTGAAATCTTATGTCAATGTGGTATACAAGGCCGATATACAGAATGGAAAGAATGTTTAGCAGTACGGAAAGGTTGCCAAGTGGATAGGAAGGTGCACAGTTTTATGTGTAATCATATGAGGCGAACAGGTTAAGTTATATGTATTTTTTCCAAACAGGTCAACTTGCACAGCTACTGCACAGTGATCATTAACTGTAAACAACTGGTTATCAATAAGTATGAAGTAGTAGCGCACCAGAATGATTTGTTTATTACTAACGGGCGACATGTTGTCACCATGTGTTGACTATAGTTTTTTGTTCAGCTGCAAGTTTTTGGACATAACTGTGTACCAGTTCTATCCTGCTGGAGTAATAATAAGCTAAATTGAGAAATACCTTGAATGGTAAGATTGATAGCTTCGATCAGTTCGAGGCGTACTTAGCGTTGCATCATGTAATATAGGTTTCCCCTCAGATGTTATTAGATTAAATCAGGTGGTTCGATGTTATTAGGTCCGCTTTCAAAGATGTTGTCTTCAGGCAGGCAGAGTTTGAAATTGGAAATGACGTTCGTTAATTTCAGGAAAGTTTCTAAGCCTCGTTTGAATTGATGTATATTCTTAGTGGCCCTAACTGCATGTGGGAGTTTGTTCCAAATGTTGAAATATTTCCCAAGGAAAAAATTCGGATGCAGTTTCCTACGAGATTTAATAGCTGTCAACGTGAACCCTTTGTTCCTGATGTTGTTTTCTGAGCTATGTTGAAGACGAATCGCGAATTTGACAGTGAATTTATTGCCATAAACTAGATTGCACATGAGTGTAAAGTTTAGCTTGAGACACCGTAGCCAAAGAAGATCCAGTGCAAGAGTCTGGCAGCATTCTCTGTAGTTCAGAGAA
>JTDE01003858.1:62813-74500 GCA_014338405.1 Paragonimus skrjabini miyazakii | reverse complement strand
CAATCTCAAAATAATGCAAAAGACCTTAGCAACGTCAACATCCATTATAAAAATCATTGCTCTTATTTTTCCTCTCACACAAACCTGACTACCGTCTCTACTTTCTCGTGCGCGCGAATTTGGTTTATATCGTGTTTTCCTTGCACAATGCAACCACCTTTTACAACATTCATTAAACATGCCTTCTTAGATGTTTGCGTATTCCTTTCTGTCTTGCACTTTCCCTAACAACGTACCGGTGTGGAATTCCTGTGGAAGTATCCAGTTGAATGGCATATACAACTTAAAGACTTCTCTGATTGGCTAACAGATCTAAGACCAGAGGAACAGACGCAAGTTCTCACCACTCTATGGAATTATAGTTGGTTCAACTGCTTCTCACAGCCCTGTTAACGCAGTACGTTACTGCGGAAAACTGCCTGGTTACACCGATTTGTGGTTACGTAAGTCCTTCCTATGTCCGACGCCATCACTATGCTACTCCAGATGAGTTTCTCAGTTAGAGCAATTAAGGACGCTGAAGTACGTGTATTAAACCTTGTTCTGCGGGAGTGTTCCCACATCGATCTACGGCCTTTTAACTGTAGCAGCTCGCGGCAGGCTATCCGTTCGCTGAAGTCGGATTCTAGCCCATTGAGGTCACTAAGCCCATTTCTGCATGAAGGATTGTTGCGAGTTGGAGGCTGGTTGAACTGGGCGCCAGTGGCCTTCGAAACTAAGCACTCCGTCATACTACCCGGCAAGCATTTCGTTACAGACCTGATAATATCGCATTGTCATATAACGAATGGACACGTCGGTACACTCCAAGGTCTTCCGGAACTTCAAACTCGTTACTGGATTTTTGAGGGCAAGCTGCTATACGTCGTGCACTAAGTACTTGCTATCAATGTAGACGCTGGCATTCTCGACCTGTTAGACAACTTATGGCCCCTTTGCCGGAAGTTCGTGTTCTCCCGGACCGTCCATCTTTTTCAGCTGTAGGTGTAGACTACTTCGGTCCCTTACCAGTTGAACGTGGTCGTGGCACACAGAAAAGGAATGATTGCATTTTTACTTGCTTGACGATGCGAGCAGGGCATATCGAAGTTGCCGCACGCTCGAGACGGACTCCTTCCTATGTGCCTTCTCCCGGTTTTTATTGCGACCTGGAGGTCCCATGCCTATCTACAGTGACAACGGAACAAACTTCCGAGGAGCTGAGCGAGAGATTAGAGAATACCTTAGACAATGGAACCAGGAAATGGTTACTCGCGCACTAATGGAGCATGGCCGCGACTGGGTGTTCTCACCACCAGGAGCAAGCCCCAGAGGAGGAATTTGGAAACGTCTCACACGTTCCATCCGTCGTATTCTTCTATCGCTAACCGGCGGCCAGATGGTTAATGACGAAACGCTGGGCACTTTATTAACTGAAGTGGAAAAGATACTGAACGGCAGACCATTGACAAAAAGATCCGATGACCCACAAGACCTTTCTGCGCTGACTCCGAACCATCTACTGATGCTGATGTCCAACCCATGAGGCAGTGTGCTCACTACGACCGCCCCAAGGTTGACACGAAAATGGAAAAAAGCGCAACACCTAGCTGACGCTTTCTGGTCGCGATGGTTCAAGGAATACGTTCCTGATTTACAGAAACGGCAGGAGTAGACAACGCAAGTTCCGGATGTTGCTGCTGGAGACCTGGTGCTGGTGACCAACGCGTTAGTGCCAAGAGGACAGTGTAACGTGAGGATAGCGGATCAGTCGGTTGTTGGCAAAGACGGAGCGGTGAGAGAAGTCTTAGTCAGAACAAAGAATGGCAACCAGAGACGAGACATTCGACAGCTATGTTTGCAAGAGGATTCGAGTTCAAACCAAGATCCAGACTGGAAACTCGATATCTAAAGTACATCGTCAATTACCATTATGTGTTTCGCTAATCTGTTCTACATTCTATTTTTTGTTATTTTCCGCTGGGCAGACCCGGGGAGTGTTGATTCTGACCAGACTCAATGAAAGTTGTGTTTGGATCACTCCAACTGAAACTGATAGTTGGATGGCAGAATTACGGCCGGAGGATCGAACCACGTAACCACCACACCCCGCGCAGCGACTTTACCGCTCGACTAACGGTTTACTACCTGCCCTGTGCACAATGTCAACCTCAGCTAATCCTCATACCTATACCCCATTGGTCAAACTGTCGTACGGTAGGTCCTATACATATATCCCCCTGTAATGATTACATTAATTACTGACCGAAAGTTTCTTGCATTATTACATGTAACCAACACTGCATCGACATTCCGAACTTCCCCTTGAAATCGCTCTTTGTTGTTTTGTACTGCCTCATTGAACTGTTTCCGCTACCGTGTTATTGGTTGTTATTTGCTGACGGTTGAATTTCGTGCACAATTCATTTGGCCGTAAGTTTCATAATTTGCTAACCGTTGCTTACTTCTGTACAGAACTAGTTTTATCTGAGTAAACCTTCAACATTCCTTCTTATTCTGCCTTGACTCAAGAGGTTTAAAACCTCCCCAATAGACTGCGTATAGCCGTGAATCCTGATAGGTTCTACATTTTTATCAACGGAAGTGTGAATATGGACTATTTTTGGTATGGCTGATTTTCCTCATTGCAACATAATTATTATGCTCGATGAAATCTATATATTTGTTCCGTAATATGCATTTTAATATTTCATGAAAAATTTGACAAATCTCTTTTCGCGCCTAAATAGCCGTTTTCAACTCGTTTCGGCCTTGAAGCACAATACCGGCGAACTACACAATTGCCGTTAAGTGTCGTAATCTTTCTAGCTGCGAGAGTTGTTCAGTATGATTCTTTCTGCAGGTCACCTCGTCTTTATTCCAGCTTACCTCCTAATTTCTTGGAGAAGTTAACAACAGCGGTACCAACGGATGGTAAATCATGGCGAATATAACTGATGAAACACGACTAACTTGTCCAGTTTTTGTGCATTGTCCTACGTTGAAGTTGCTTTATAGGCGTTCCTCAAATTTGTATTTTTATAAGAAGTTTAGTATTCATGTTTCAACAACAGTTCGAAATTATAATCACGCTTTTCTGCTTATTCACGTCCAAGTTAAAATAAAAACATGTGTTTCCACGTCTATGACATTTTACCTCCAGTTCTCCGAAATAATGTAGAATGCAATTCTGCGTTATTTTTCTATTAATGCCTATGCCATTGAACTACCGCAAATTCCTTGCTTACGTCTTCGGAAGGTTGAAGCAAAAAAATCTTCAGGAAACAGAATGCTCAGATTTTAAGAACTACAACATGTCACACAATTTCAGCAACTTCTATAACTACAAAATATATTTCAACTAAAAGATAAGATATTCACGATAAACCGATTACACGCAGCCAGCCCACAAAATCGTAATGTAATCCGTATCTGCACAACATAAAACAACAACAGCATATGGTGTTCCGTTATGATTTACAATCATCACATCCGCCGCAGTTCAAATGAATGTCCGGGTAGTAGGGATGACGTTGTTTCTTCTTCACACGTTCAGGAATTCTTGTCTGCGACGGCTCAGTTGCAGGTACTCCACCAATAACTGAATTCGAATCTGAAACGGACTCAGAAACGGGATTTTTAAACTCGGAAGATCCAACAGACGATGGAAGAGAGACCTGTGAAACCTTCATAAAATTGAGACCGATAATAGACAGATCAGAATTAATAATAAAAGAATGAACAAGTATAAGTAATGGACTACAGATCTATGAGTGAAAGTTCACATTCGCCAAGAATAGATAAAACTGGTTCAGTAATACTGTTAACAGACATATTAACAGGTTTCAAAATAACAGAAGGTTCCAGCCGTTTCATGCAAACGACAGAAATAAAAGACTCAACACTACCAGGGTCAACAATGAAAAAATGTTTGGGACCACCGTTAACAATAGAAGAGTGTACTATGTGATGCGTAGAACCACGAGAATTAGAACTCACAGTAAACGCAGTAGACTGCAAGTCAGATGTAACACCGTTCATTTGTAGAAGTCTGGCTAAAACACATTTTTGAACAACGACTGGTGGCCTGAATGTGACCGATCTCGCCACATTCATAACATTTGGAGTTGCATAATAGACATGTAAGTCGAGAATGATTATGACCATATGACTTACAGTTACCAAAATGCTGGAAAGAATTTGGAGTAGAATGACGCGGCTCGACTGTCCTACTTCTCTGACAGTTTACCTTTTCCAACTGCACTTGCCGATTATTTGTCCGCTTTCCAGCACTGTTGGCGTTATGTTCTTCATTTACCGCGCCCTGTACATCCTGGAATTGTCCACAGACAGCTCTGGCCGATTGGATAGAAGCCTCCGTCAGCAGTGATAATTTGTGTTGAAGACAAGGGGAATTATTTCCTGCAATCAATCGATCTCTTGGTGCTTGAGTTTGAAGAATAGACTCACGGATCTCTTGAGATTCTTTTCTGATTAAAGTATGGGATTTCGCTCCTTCCACAGCTTTGAAGTTGACGGGTTGAACATGCCTCAGTACTAGATGTTTCAGAGAATGGTACGAAAGTTAAAGATTCAATTCGGGAAACGCCAGGATTTTAATCAATGCATGTGCATCTTTGCCAATGACCATGAAGAAATGCGGCGTTTTCTTCTCCCCCGTCATATCATTACGAGTAGTACACCAAATTTCAAAGCGTTCAAGATAATCTTTCATTTCCGTGAACTTGATTGGGCGTTCAGATTTTCCATATTTCAAAATTTATTGTAGGAAATATACAGACCACGACGCCAAATGCGATAGTTTGGAATACGTAATAGTAATAGGAAATGTACTTAGCCCAAAACCAGAGCCAGTTTCTATGAAGTAGTAATAACGAGAGTGGGTATTCTTTCATACTTAAATAAGTTGTGAACTCCGATGAAGTAATGGCTTGGAAAAGTTTTAGTAATATGATACATATGAATTTCCCAAATGGTATAAGAAAAACCGTGTATTTTTCGGAGCCGACCTTCATAGCATCTAGATTGTGTTTAAATGGTCCATTACATGTAAACCACTTCCGTACAGTGAATCGGCATGGCAGTGAACGATGGAGATGTGTTCCGGAGAATACTCAAGGAGAAGTACTTCAGCTCTGGATGATATGGTCAAATTTCAACGGGAAACTTGCACTGGTTTCTTCATAAACACTTCTCAAACGGCGGCCAGTGCCAACAAACACCGGGGGATAGAATTGCCACCAGGCTGTCCGCACGAAAGTGTAGTGTATAGATGCGTACACTGTACACGTAGGACTGTAGCTGGCAAAAGGTAATATATTGTTATGGCGTAATTATGTTGCATTTCCGATTCACTGATCACCGTTGCAAGGCCTCGTGGGTAGTGCACTATGGCTGTGGTGCATATCGTATCGAGAAGGCAAACTTGGAACATACACTCGACTTCCAATTGGGGCTGGCTGGTATATACCCCAGAAATAGACGTCTGCCGGTAGCTGAAGAACAACGTGTGTTAGAGGTGATGAAAATTTTCAAAAGTACGCGAGAGATGAAGACATACGTTAAAAACAAGCTGGGGATCACGATGAACTCGAACGACTTACGTAATCTATGTAAAACATGGTAAGATGGATCCTCGTAATGAGCTTGTCAAGCTGCAGAACGTATTGAAAGTAGAGGGGCGGTATTGTTTTTTGATATGGGAAAATTCTCGCGGTTTGCCTTCTTCGTTCCCAAAGGCTCGTTCCAACTGTGTTCTAAATATACCGACGTAATGTTGGCCGACGCCATGCACCAGTTTAATTATGGTGGCCTCATACTTTGGCATGCCATGTTGGTAGACGTAACCGGTGTAAGCGTTACGTTACTTCACGCATTGATGTCTAGCGAAACAACGGCCAGTTACCGAATAGCCTTAGAACGTAGGTTGAAGATGTTGCCATACACGTCTGCCGTTCAAACCCTCGTCATTGATCGTTCATCCGCGCAGTGGCGAGCTGTCCGTGAGGTGTACCCAAGGTGTGCCACAGCATTTTGCCGGTTCCATTTATTGAATGATGTCTCTCAGCGATGTTGTTATCTGGTAAGCTTGGATACGTTCCAAAAAACTGCATCTATCAGTGGACGCGCAATATGGTATTTGCAGGAAACGCATCACATTTTAACAGGTCACTGCAAGTCGTAAAGTTTGTATGTAAGGAAGCTTTTGAGTAAAACGTGGCTAGTCTGTAAATCCGGATGGGCATCTCATTTGTTGAAGGAAACTGTTCTCTATAGTAAATATACAACTGTTAGAGTAGAGAACGGGAATAGGCATATTAAAAGTGCAGCTTGGAAACGTTCGACAGTGTATGCGTTGTTCAGACACATTGTTGAACTCTCTAGGAGTATGTTTGCTGATCGCCTGTGTGCAACTGGCATAGAACGCGTGAATTTGTTCGAACTTCCTGTGAAGTAAGAACACCTGTCATCCTTTCTGAAACCGTTATCGGAGTATGCCAGAGGTGTCTTCACTAAGCGCTATAACAGTAGTAAAATTGAAGACGTCGCTTATGAAAGAGGGATATGGAATGTCCGATGTACCAAACAGCGAATGTTTCACGTAGTTGTTACGGGAAATGTTAGCTGCATTTGTTGTTTCTTTTCTCAGTGTCTGATGCCACGCAGTCATATGGTGACGATTTTCCGCGGGATAGACAAACCAATAGGAGTATTAGCGGAGAAGTGTAGGTGGGCGTTACCCGATACGGTCCCCACTAATGTTTCCACAACTGAGATGTCTGAACACGTAGTATGCGTGCCCATCCATGTAGCACAATCGCGTTTGGATGGGATAAGAAATGCAGAGGACGTAGGCCAAGATGTAGCTGTTACGTTGGGTTGTATGACTGAGGAAAACGGTAACAAGCATGTAGCTACACGTCGTGGGATAAACGAGTTACTATCAAAACATCCGGACCTTATAATGCCCTGTTCACTCCCTGGAAGAGAGACTGTGCAAATAAGTGATAGGAAGTCGTTCGATAACTTGTGGTCGGATAAACAAGTTCGACCACTTGATAACTGGTAAGACGGGGGTGAGGCGGGAAACTCCGTTGAACTTGTGCAAATTCCACTTACTGTAAAAAAACGATTTTTTACACGCGTTACCAGTGGAATATCTCGGCTAATAGGCAATATACAGGGATAAATTATTCGGACAGTCTGATAGAGAACTTACAATTGTTCCAGTTATTGAGGGATTCGATGATGATTTCATCGGGAGTGAGGTGGGAAATTCCGTTGAGCTTGTGCAAATTCCACTTCCGATTTTCAGCCCACCCAATGAGAAAATTCCACTTCAAGTCCATTGAGCGTATTATTAAGCCGTTCAAAAAAACATTTTCCGGGTATGAAAGGATACCGCCCCCCAGTAATAACACAGCACTTCAGCTCACGAAATCGTAATGTAATCCGTATCTGTACAATGTAATTATTTACGCAATAAAACAACAATAGCATATGGTGTTCCGTTATGATTTACAACCATCACATAAGTCCTACGCTCAACAACGGATAGTTACTCCACCAGATAAACCCGAAGCCTGGATTATATCCCTCACTTGCCGAACGATAACCGTCACAATTCACATGTTGCGAACCCAGTCGCCGAGTCTCTTTTGCGCACCAGCGCTACACTGCGCACGGCAGACAGCTCAGTTGATCTGGCAGTATTCGCAGATGCACAGGACAATCATCCTGTAATAGAACAACTCCGTCGGCCCGGTTTCTTCAGACAAGAAACTGTCTCAAGTAATTTATCCGAATGGATTTTTGTTTGTGACACTTCCCGAGGCAGGGCTCACCCGATTATTCCGTTGAATTTCCGCCGCCGAATCTTCAACACGTTGTAAAACATCTCACCCAGGCATGGGCTCAACAGTCAAAGTGGCCACCAAGCGCTTTGTCCGGCACAACGTCAGTCCCGACGTCCGCAGATGAGCCAGAGCGTATACACACTGCCGGCAGTCAATAATTCATCATTGCACGCCTGCTGCACTGGGGAGCTTTGCCGCCCCTGATGAGCGCTTCTATCGTGTTCATGTCGACCCGGTCGGGCCCTCGCCATCCTTGAGTGGGTATGCGTATATCTTGGCGTGTGTAGGCAGGTTTACATATTGGCCAGAAGCTATACCAGTTCCGAATTGTTCGTCGGAACCCGTCGCACGGGAATTATTAGAACGTTATGTCACCTAGTTTGCTTGTACAGCTGTAGTGATAACCGTTCGTGCATCACATTTTAACTCGACCTTCGCGTCACGTTTCAGCAGGCTAGGATTTAGTCGAATTTGCACAACAGCTTACCACCCGGTGGCTAACGATTGAGTTGAACGTTTCTACCTATGTTTCGAAAGTTCTCTGTCCGCTAGCAACAACCCTTCTGGGCAAGAATTTCTGCCATTAGTCTTCTTAGGTATCCGAAAGACGCTGAAGGCCAACCCGCGTATCACCCCGCTCAATTATTCTGGGGGTGCTCCTTAAGTTTGCCTGTAAAGGAGCAGATGGGCCAACACATGTGGCGACTTTGACCGACCCCACCAGGGGAACATGTGATGGCAGCGTAAGCAGATTTTCGTCTGCCAATCTGTTCTCACGTTTTGGTATGTATGGTTAATACTTGACGACCTTTACACTCGCTGTATACAGGTCCGTACCACGTACTCATGTGTTATGATTAGACTGTCGTGTTGGAGCACAATTATGAACGCAAGGTTATCTATATCGACAGACCAAAGGCAGCGTCAGCAGAGGTATCTGATGTGAAACTGATGAGCAACCAGCAACGGCTAATACACTGCCTGAAGTTTGTACGGATTCAGCTTCGGTTGCGACTCCGCCAGCCTCGACGGAGTCAAGTCGTCAGAACAGACGTAATCGAGAGTTACGAAGGCGAGTGCGACTCGCAGACTGTGTGGGTGTACGACGAATCTAGTTTATTTTTTGCACTTTCTTACCCAGCTAATTTTAGACGGCTTCAGTTACATTGGATTCTGTCAACAAGACACCTTTTTAAAAGGAGAAAAGCCTTGTTCTTCTTGACAGAGTGGAAGCAGAAACCCGATGAGGTTATCGTGTTCCGCCAGCGGGCTGTACATACTGTAGATACCACGAGCTAACTACTCATCACCTGAATGAGACGCTGAGATAGCACATCGCAAGAGGAGTCTAGCCAACATGAAGTTCTGCGAGGACTGCCAACAATGGACGTGAACAATGCTACGATCTTATTAGGTCGGTTACAACCTGCATGCTTCCAATTCCCGTGCCTACTTATAATTGTTATCCTTGAGAGCCATGTTCATATAACCAACTCAACTCGATCTCCTTTCATCGACCACAGACGCGACCTGTGTGGTGGGAGTAATTTGGACCAGTGATGTTCGTGTCAGTGTTTCCGGTTAACGAAAAATATTGCTACATTGGCCAAGTTAACACTCTGGTTGTCTTCTAGGGATGGAGCTCTGTAGTGACCGTATTTGTTTATTGCTAACTGCTAATTAGTCAGAAGATTCGAATTATGCACGGTCTTGGTTGGATATATGTATGTATATCTTAAAATGGGCAGAGGGCAGATGACTACACGTAGATATATATACTGTTATCGAATGTGGTTCTACAAATATAATAATAAACAATTTAACTATACAGTAACTTGCGACCAGGTTTACAAACGCATACAACAGTGCAGCGGAAGCGTGCCAAAGCGTCCAGTTAATTCCAGCTGTAAAATATGTAGTGCGTTACTGTTACACATATAAACATATGTGGTACCTTGTGGTAGGAAGCAAAATATAAGTAATAAAATCGGATACATTTCAATTGTTTACGGCCGATATAGAGTTTATGGAAAAGAAGTAAATGTTGACATATCAACAAGTTGTGAGCAAGCGCGAGCGTTGCAAACGAACGAGTCATGTTAACTTGGAAGATAAAGGCATACTACTGTAAACATGTGAGTAGATTAACGTGAAATGTGAAATTGGGTTTCCGAATAACTATGTTAGAGTTTGGACTGCCATCTGTACTGTTTTGGTTCACAACCTCTGTGTGTACTTAAACATTTGTTTGGACGAGTGTGGATACTAACAAATACCTAACACACCCGAATATGCTACTCGCGCTGTGAGCTCGCTCATCATTCCGCTAACATCATTTCGCTTTGTTAGTCGCTGGCTCAAGTTGACTTTGCTTGTCGACAATATACTCGCTGTGTTATTTTTGACCGGCCTTCTCTAGCTCGCTTGGTCCTACTCTAGCGCACTTTGTACAACGTCGAATTGTACTGATGGTTTACGGTGCCGAAACGTCGGATACTCAACAGACGGCTACCGTTAGGCTATTCGCCTTGAACACCATCCTGTGAGTTCTACAGAACAACTTCTAGTGTTGCAGTTAAGTGTCGGCTAAATAAGACTTGAGTAACATACAACCATGCTTCATTCAATTGGCAATTCCAACATCAAGGATCTGATCGTCTTGGCCTTCATACCCATATGTAGAATTGCAATTCGAGTGACAGATCGTTCTGGGCTGGTTTTGTCAGAGTTGTAAAAGAGTGTGCTAAGTCATTAGTAATGATAGGCGAAGTCGAGACTGCTTTTCGACTTATCCCCGTTCTTTGATTTCGGTCCGTCTGTTTTGGACCTGTGAAACGGTCTAATCGGTAATTTATATTCCCCGGTTGGAGGACCTGTTCCTGCTGGCGACGGCACCTTAAGGTTTATAGAGACAAACTTGGTTTGCCACGTGTTCCAACTATCTTGCTAATTATTCCAACTGTTTACACTGTTGACAGCGTTTGTATGCCTGTTTGCATTCTCTCGTTTGTTCCACCGTCCAAGGTTATAACAGTGGTAACAGTAGTTTCCGGTCGCTCGCTAGCTGGTTGGCCTTGCTCTGCGTTCTGTCGTGCTTTGCTTACAGCTATTTTTCCTAGTCAACTTGCAGTAAACATCGTTGTCCATTATTTCGGTTCTCTGGTTTAATAACTGTGGTGGATATGCACGGTTCTAAACGAAGTAATGCGCCAGCCTTCTACCAGTTTTCATTTTCAGAACAACTTCATACGGATTGTGCTGTATTCACCTTAAGTTGAGCACATGCTCAACACGTAAACTGTGACGTTAGCCTAATATACTGAGTGTAGTCGGAAAATCGCATCGTGCCTTGTTTTTGGAATTAAGAGTTGTAATGCGGCCGACTCATTTCGCAGTTTGACAAAATAATGTTGGAGTGTGGACGCTACCCATATTACAACAAACACGGTCTTAACCCGTTTTTTTCTGGTTGAACTTTCCTTGCTAACAGTGTGATGCCGTATCTGATGAGCCAAAATGTTTGGTTATCACATCTGCTTCAAAGAGGTAGTAGGGTCTTCACTGCAGTGGACAACCGATATTCCCATTGATGGAGCTTCCTATAGGTGTCGGATTTCTTGAAGCTGGTTTGGTATGCTTGTCGTCTTTTGTTCAGCATGGTGCCGATCGATGAGTTCGCTGAGCCATGTTTGTTTTGTTTGCGGAAGACCGATCCTGAATTCGTCTTTATTTCGTAGTGGACGAGTGGGTATGCACCTGCTTCTCATTCACTAACAACTTAATTTCCTTCTTGAGAATTTGTCGAAATGTAGTCAAACTAAAAAACTCGAT
>JTDE01003858.1:49569-62713 GCA_014338405.1 Paragonimus skrjabini miyazakii | reverse complement strand
AAAAAACTCGATGTGGTCTGGAAACAAACCACACATTTCCAGCCGTGTTTGGAAATACGATTAGCAGTTGGTTCTAGCCTAGTTTAGGACCAACGGCAGCAACCAGAAGAAGGAAGGGGAGGAGCGTCAGGTTAGCCCTAATTCACTCGGCGGAACTCAAAGGCGCGCCAAGCGAAAAGTGCATAGAACGTTCGAATGTTTTAGACAACGTTGATAAATGTCCGAGTTAAGTGACCTTGACTAACGGAATGATAGATGAGTCGTTAAGAAATAAACAGGCAATATGTACGTGCAGTTATTTGTACGACCGAGGAAAGTGGCACTGGGTGCGTATTAGGCCCCCTATAGCAGATGTACACAGAATCACGCGTACAAAACGGACAAGCGAGAAAACACGGTTGCAGCCTGATTCCTCAGAGAAGCCGCACGATCGTTGGTCATGACAATTCGCGTTTGCTGTGCGCAGTAGACAATCATGATGAATGTTTTACCGTAACTACAAATAAAATGTCTTCTCTTCTTTTTTTATAGTTACCATTGCTTAATTGATGAAACGTCCAACTTGAGGTTGTTCGACACGTTATCACCTTCATCTGCACCCGACTGTTTTAATGAGATCACTCCCGGTTAACTGGTTGCCAGTTGCGGACTCGTGTTTAATTACTCTATTCCGATTGCTTTTACATGACACATGATATATCCGGTTGATTCACATTCAAGGTGAGATAGTAATGGCAACTTTACCGAACAGTACCGTATAAATTCAATTCTTTTGATCCCCTTTTTTGACGTTTGTTGGACTTGGTGGTCCCAATACTCCGGTCGTCTGAATAAGTATTATTGGAGTTGCCCAGTGCACGTAAATGAGTGAATAGTTTTAAATGTCCAGGGGCGATTTAACAGTTGTCGTATGATAAAACACGACCGCTCTGTTACTTTGTCAAAGATAGTGTGGCAACCTAACAGTATTTATGCATTGTGTTGATGTATTCTTTAACATGTCATGAATCACCTTTCTACACGTATATATATGCAAGCATTTTTCGGTGAAGTATCTTGCTCGTTGGTGTATCCTTCATATTGACTGTATGCTGCAGAAATTTTGTGAAACCCAAACACACGTAACTGACTTTCACTTGTCGATTTCAACTGTTCTGAGCTCCGCTTGTTGTTTAAAGATCGACTCACTAAAATCAATTTAGAGACTTTGAATAACATTTTTGGTCACATTGAATTGACATGTAGGAGCATGTCCGTCTCCAAACTGGTGTTTTATCTGCTCTGTAGTGAACGGATTTCTTAAATGGAGGTTCTACAAACCACCCGGCGAATCCGTCCCATCCGCATCACAGAAAAACTACTAGGGCTCAATGCAAACAGTGCTGTATTCGAGACTTTTCAGCGAGTTGCAGGCCCAAATCGCCCGGTTCCAGCATGTTTTTCCGTTTTGATGTCCAGCGGTTTGGTCGACCTGAAAGACAGTCAATAAAACACGGTACAGCACCCATCTTGGGGGTAACAGGCTTAATGCATTTCCGCGCCTTGGTTCCAAATCTGTGACGATACCAGAAGTATCCCGTTCTTGAACGCGATCTAGAGTGGCTACTTCCTCTGGAAGTGGAAAGAGAGCGAGAAGCTTTAAGAGCTTATATTTCTAAACAAAGTTCCTTCACTTGTGCTGCTAACTTGCCGGTCATGCTTTCTGTGTGTGCCTCCACCTGGTGCATTTTGCTGGGAAAGTGTTCGATGACTGTGTCGGCCGATCTTGCCAAATCATCCAGGGAACTCGCCGACATGAACCGAAAAATAATTGCTTGCAAACAGTCGAGGAATCTCTGTATCCAAAGGCAACACATGACTATGTCATCAATCCTGTGATTTCGACCCACCTGTCTCAACTGCCAAAGCAACTGAGATGGAGTAACGTCTCCCAGCTGCAAATCGCTAAGGGTCTGCTCAAGCCATTTTTCATCTGGTACGACGACACGTTCTAAGAATGCACTCATCACCGCGTCTTAAGGGTTGGTCTCGGAGGGTTTAATCATTATGTCGCTGACACAGGGTGTGACCAACAATGGCAACACGGTAGCCAAGTATGGAAACTTGGCAGTCTGGCTAGTGGTGCGCGCTAGCTGGAAATGCAGCCCTAGCTGCGCTAGCTAGTATTCTGTGTCGTCCGGAACATAATCAGGGACCCAAAAACTCATGGCGTTTTTCCCCTCATCTACCTCGGCAAGTCCCGACCTGGGGACTGAAATATCTGACTGCGTCATTTAAGTATACACTCAGGATTCGGAACAACTATAAGCGCTTAGAAACTAGTAGAACTAGAGAACGAAAATCACGGCTATGTATAAATGTATACAAGTATGCAAACACGGGAGATAAAATTGAACCTGGTGTATACAAAACGTTGTAATGAATAATGGGAAGCAGTAAAAATAATTAGTGGAACGAGCTCACCAATATCGTGATGCTAGTTCCGAGGTTCGAACACCCAAGGTTTCCCCAGCCTTATGTTAATGCGGATCGGAAGTCGTAGTGAGAAGACGGTGGTTCTGCAAACAATCTTTATTTATTGAGTTACTCGGCGTTCCTTGGTAGCACACATAAACGGTCGACCGTTTACTGAGTGTGTTTTGAGTGTCCAACGTTAGTCACTCAACTTTTTCGCGATTACACAGATTATGATGTTACCTTCAACCATCTGGCACAAAATAAATTAATCACTATTTACTTCCATTACCCAAACCGTGTTTGCTTGTTGGAAAAAGTTGTTTAATCGCATTAACGTGCCGTAAAATTCGACGCGGGCATTTGCGTGCGAGCAGCCAGTTCCAACCCGCTTTGTTGTTCAAGATGGATGGTCGCTTTGCAAAAAACCCCGTGGTTGCTCCCATTTGAATGTCCATCGTGTTATCTAACTGGCGCATGAAAAATGTTGCCGACATAACTTAAAGGGGAAATTAGCCGTTACCAGCAGCAGCAATATCTCTGTGACTGATGTTTTGACGACGAGCACTGGTAAGTTCATTTTTAGAAACTTGATTACTTCACTTCAGCAGACCACGTAGCTAACGTCAACCCACGTACGGAGGAAATCCCCGATGAAAATCCACACGTCAGTTCGCCCACGCCATCCGCGTCGAGAGGCCCCGGGGTAATTTCTTAGAAAATTGCTTTGCGGCAAAATCAGAGAACTGACGAGGATGTGAATGAAGGTAACACATGCTTTTATACGACTAACATAACAATCAGGTAAATCTCCGACAACTGTCAGCGCAGTAAGTAGGACAGCAGCAACTATTGCCCTGGAAGTGGCATTCGAAGCTAACCTGCCGCTGAGAGTGACAAGGAGCTATTGTCTGAGTTGCCAATGGATGCACGCACACTACTGGGAACACCACGTGTTTATGGAAAGGTCATTGAAGGAGGAGACTATGTTCATTTCGGTGTGAAGGAATGCATTCAACGGGCGGTCCGAGGACGATGGGATGAACGGTTTAAATACGTTCAATTGCAACTGCATACTGATGGAGTAGCTTCGTTCCAGAGCTCTTTCCATCCGCTGTGGCCTATATTGGCAAGGCTGACTGTGTCCAAAACACCAGTGTTAGTCATTGGTGTATTTTGCGGTGATCGGAAACCTGGAATCGTGCTTGAATTTTCTGCTGATGTTGTCCTGATCTGTAGACGGTTCCGAGGGAAGGAGTTACGCTGTCAACGTAAAACGTTCATGTGGAAGTTCGGTTGGATTGTGTTATTGGTGGTGCACCCGCCAGAGCATTTTTCAAGCAAGTTAAGAATCACACTAGATATTACGCTTGTGAGAATTGTACTGCTTGCGGTGTGTACATGAGCAAAAAGTTGGTTCAACCTAATATTCGGTACAAATTGAGAACCGAGGATTACTTCAGATCTCGCAAACATTTCGAACACCATATGGGTGATTCACCCTTCGAATCGCTGGACATTGACATGATTGCGCCTTTCCATTTGGATTACACGCACATGGTTTTTTCGGGATTAACGAAGAGAATCATTGGACTGTGGAGAACGAGACCGTTGGAATTAAACACGTGCTTTGGTCCCAACGTGATTAAGGAGATAAACCGTCGAATTGTCCCTATCCGCTCACAACTGCCATCCGACTTTCCTCGGAGATATAGTACATTTGTGGACTATGAACGATGGAAGGCCTCGGAATTCCGGCAGTTCCTGCTGCACGTCGGATGTGCTGCACTGAACGGTTTGGTAGATGAGAAGGTTAATGAAAATTTCATAAATTTCTCTATTTGCATCTATATTTTATACAGTGCGAAGTGGTGTGGATACTACTTGCATTTTGTGGAGTCACTAGTTTGGAAACCTTTGTCCCAGTTTGCTGGTATTTACGGTCAATCACAGCTCGTGTTCAGTTTGCACTGTTTGGGGCACCTGTGTGTGGATGTGCGTTTGCATGGCATGCTTGATTCATATTTAGCATTTCCATTTGAGTCGTACATGGGCACGCTGTGCAGTTTCGTGCGCTCACCAAATTTACCCGCGTCACAAATTTTCCGTCACATTACGGAAGGAATATATTGATTCGATGTTAGCGCCGATCCAGCAGTCTTGAAAGACGCTGAATGCTCGAGCGTGCGAGTTGCAACAAAGGAGGGCTGCCACTTTGTGTTGCTAAAGTCAGTGTGCACTGACAGAAGTTTTAACAATACCGTTTTGATTGCAAATATGCCGTTATCATAACAGTAGTGAATGGAAGAAAAATTAGCATTCAAAGGTTTGCCAGCTGTGTTGACTTGTTCAATACCCGTTTGGCACCATCCACGTTAAACATCTACGTCCGTTGCCACCCGTACGTGGACAGCACGTGGGTTGATCGTGAGCTGAGTCAGTGCGAAGGTGTGCTTCTGCCACTGAATGATGAACACATTTTTTACCCTGTTGTACATACCGTCAAGTAGTGTTTGGCACCCGAAGTCATTCATTTCAATTATAACGGTTTAATCAAAATCATATTTAATCACCGTCACCATTTCAGATGTTTCACGTCGTGGAGTTCGACGACCACACTGTCGACATCACCCACCATTCATGGATAATCAAGCCTGGATATACTCTGTGGCCTGAAGTGAGCAACAAGCAAGGTTGATTTTGGAAGGAGTGCCTGCTCCACAAGGTAGCAAATTATATAAGGTGAAAGTGTTTAGAACAACAGGTAAGAACAACTGTGAAATTCTTAACTTTTGTAGACACTTTCGAGAAGATCTGCGGATACGAAGGTTTTCTAGAACGGCTACCCGATATCCCATCGACTGATGTTACTTACCCTATGAATTGCGATGCAAAACGCAGAATGGATGTTACCCACACATCCCAATTCAGCATACATGGAATTCCCACCGTGATGTCAGACATTACGGATGAAGTTGACAGCATTCCGGCAAAAGAAATTATTCAGTTGACATTGATTACGCCCCACCTCCACCACTGCCTGAAAACGTGTCTGGGGAATTGTCTTCTGAAAACCGTTTAACCCTTTCGGCAGTAGAAAACGTCCCCAAGCTAATTAGTCCAGTTGCTACCGGGTAGGTACTTTGAAAAGAATTTACTGCCTTGATGTAGTTCGCTCATAAAAACGCCTCGTCCGGAATCAGTCTTTGGATACAGTGCTGGTGATCGGCACGGAGTTAATTGTTCCGAGGCTTTCAAATATTCCCACACGAATGGGCCCGATGAAATTGAAGGCAATCACTGAATGTGTTTATTCGTGATCCGCTCAAGTCGTGATGTCCACTATCAAAGACCAACTTTTCCAAATCACCAATACCATGGATAATTTAATCAGCTAGAACGTTCGACTACGGGGGGATGTGCAAGCCATCCGCCTAGAACCGATCGATTTACGTTTTCAGCATATTGTGGAGGGCACCTTCCAAGCTTCTAGTCTCTCCATCCGTTTTTCAGTGCACACGGCTAGGGATATTCAGCTGCCAAGCGTGAAGTTAGAAGATTGTGGAACTTACTTGCTGCTGGTAGTTACATTTTCCGTCGCTTTACTGTAACTATGTCAAGTTGGGAGGCAAATCCGTCAGTGACTACATTGGTAACCTGTTGAGATCTACCTTAACGAATGATTTGACCGCAAGCATCAACTAGCGTGGAGTGAACAATCGCTTATCCTTAGCATCCACTCCGTTTGCATTCGCAATCGTTGGTAAGTTGTTAATAGACGGATTTATTTATGTACATTACAGAAACCGTTATGAAACATCGGTACGTTGGATTGTATGTGGCGATGGTGAGCGGAAAAGTGCAACGTTGGGTGCAAAATGCTAAGAAGAATGCGGTAAAGAAGACAAGGCAAGCGGAGAGTGAAGTTGATTAATGATCCGTTGTTCATCTGGTACATTTAATCCCGTTTCAGTACATCATTTTCATTCCTCAATCGTCTTTTAACCATCTTCCCAATGTGATGATAACACCTTGATTAATTGTCGTGATATCCCGGGAATTGAGCCGGCAAACACGTCGTGTTCGTTAATTACCACATCTAGGAAAACTACCAAGAAGCGTCCGTAACGAAATAATGGCTAGGAAGATTTTTCGTTCGACCGTCTACTGAATGGCTAAAAAGTGATCAGTCACCGCACTCATTAGTCACTCGATAAACGGTCTTCACTCACTCAGTAGTCGGTCAGTAAACACCCAGTAAACGGTCGTGCTATTATGGTACACGAGCGGACTTCATCGCAACGATTAAGGACGCTAAGGAATTAGACGTGAGAGAAACTTGGTCACAGCCGCACGGCTTTCGCCAGAGAGGATGAATGTCGGCGGAAACTCCATTCTACCTTTAGATTTCAAACAAGCTGGGCATTCCCAGCGGTAATAGCTAAACATTGTGATCATATTGAATGTAGCCTACAGTAGTATAGATGGAGCGGATTCCTTAGTCAGCTACAGACAAACCTGCGATACCTTCGCCAACACACTGTTTTTGATGCTAGTCGTTTGTAGTAAATTTACATTTACAAGGTAATGCGAACCGGCGCGGTGGTACTGGCAAGGCAGCGTCGCAGGGAGTTTAAGAGTTTTGGGAAGTCGAAGGTGATCTCACCACACTTGCGAATATAGTAGTTTTCAACGGAACATTTTTGAGGTGGAGTTGGAGGTATGGGAGAAGGGCGGAGATATGTATCACTGTTTTGGGCTGTTCCTCCAAACCCATGCAATTCTGCAGGTGACTGGCTAGCTAAAGGAATGGGGCTGAGTAATTCTTTTGTAATCAAACGTGCGTAGGTTGATCCGTTGGCAGGTGGGAGTATTCAATGGAGAGTAGAGATTAGAACCTAAGCTTTAACACAAATCTTGGAATTAAACTTGATGTATGAATTTTTCGAAAAGGCGCTTTTCCCCAGAAGTTGGTTTGGTTGCCGACAACATTGAAATTTTCATTCCCGACAGGTTGAAGTGCAAGCGGAGAGAGCTGGTTAGCGATATTTGCTTTCCAGGTTTTGCAAGTTATTGTGATATCGTGCGTTTTCATCTGTAGTGTCCGCAATTCATAGTTATATTTCATAATTCATTTTTGTACATTTTGTAGATACTGTTCTGTTACCTTCATCTGAACACTTTTTTTAAACCACCGCCATCACTTTTTGAATTGAATCGTCAACACGAACAAACGGGAGTTACCTCGCTTCATTTCTATCTTCCCCATTCGTGCGGATGTTTGCGCCCGTAAAGTGATTGAACGGTAAAATATGTTGGCTCCTCGTTTTAGCTGCTCTGTCGACACTCAACGTTCATCATCTCGCGTCGCTTGTGAAGCCATCTGTAGGTCGCCCAACGAATCTCATCTCTGGTACTGTCTTTCTCTCTTGTGGGGGTCTATTCAATTTAATGGACTTTGACTTATCAGTGAGTCGTTCATATTTTAACGATACTTTTACCGCTTAAATTGTAAGGCTACTTTGGAGCCCATCCGTCACCGTTACGACTCTTCTTTGATGCTACCATATTTTGATAACGTTTATTATCTGATTGATTAGTCCATTACACACCGTGATCGTAAAACTGTTCGCAGTTTTCCTTGTTGTTCTCTGGAAATTTTCAGCAGGGGTTTTAAAACTGACCGTGTGCTACTAGGCAAAATATTCCAATGAGTCAATCATAGTTGACAGCGTACAAAATGTCCAACTTTCGCAATCGTAGTAAAACGAAGTCTACCCCACAAAAAATGAAAAACAACAAATCAACGAGAAACGTTTATTGACACAACACAAGTACCAATGGAACTTCAAATCACGTTGTGTCCATGCCATCTTTAAGTGGTCTCACATTCACCGACCGCTGATCTCGGAGTCTGGTTGGTAATTTTCTTCAGCCCGGTGCACGGATGCGGCGAGCTTGTGTGTTCGAGGACCTGAAAGGAAGCGGATGGGAGTATATATTGTCAAACGAAACGGCAGTACACTGTAAGCTGTTACTGCACGATGATTCCAATTGAGCGCGCGATAAATCATTCCTCCCACGAACGTTAATCTTGATGTACTAGTAAAGTCAGATATCATTTACTTTCCGTGGCTCGTTCTGGCGCAGTTCATTTATCCTTGCTTTCTACTTTTGCACCTTTGTTTATGTATATCTTGGTTTCATTTGCGTTTCATCGCTGCGTCATTACGTGACCGTTGCATTTGGTCGTATTCACTTGAATCGTTGGTCTCGGAACTTGTAAAGCTCATTGATTCTATCTCGAGGCTTGTTGTTGTTTTCTTCCATTTGACTTAATACTCTTCTTGCACCTTTGTACCCCATTGATAAAAAATTGCCTTTGCAACCGTTTTTTGAGTTTAGTCGGTGGCTAAGCGGGTTCAGAACTTATGGACGCTTACCGTATCACAGACATGACCATTCCAGATCCGCTTGTCGACAGACGTTGTGAGTAGACTGAGCGCAGCGCGATGAACCAAAAAACATTGGGGGCTAACATACATCATGCGAACTTTCCTCAATAACCTGGGTACAATATACTGCTATATATTCTGAAACAACTTTAGACGTTACGTGTGTGCCGGCACGCTTGGTTTTGCCTTCTGATTAAATCAGTCACTCTGGTTGGCCACATTCTTGAACTCAAAGGAAACGGTAGAATTTGTGGGCAGTTCTTCACATGGGTGCAGAAAAAGATATTTGCGTGGTGAATCCGGTTGTTAAGTTGCAGTAGAGTTTGTAGTCTGGCTTTTTCAGTGTGATGATTGTGCGAAGTAGCATCAGGCGCTGAACCACCTCATCGAGGTGCCAACTGGGTGGTATGGGTGCAAACTTTGTCTGGCTCAGAGTTCAGCGACTCCAGGTAGGGCTAACTACTCTACTTGATTTCAATGTACTGGTCACATTCAATCAAGACAATCAAATTAACGCAAGCACTTCCGTGTAGGCACCTACCAGTACACAGTATAGACCAGCGGAGTAGACCTGTTCAGAATGTGGCTTGATCCGTCAACCGAACGCTAGCTTTTTGGTGCTTACTCGTGTGTATCGGTGCCGGAATGGTCTAGAGCAGACACCCAGACAGCAGACACCCAGCCTGTCACAATCTCTGATTGTACCAACTGTGACTACAGCTTTCCCACAAAAAATGGTCTCCATCTACGCAGAAGACACGCACATCCCGTCAAGCGAAACCGTGGGAAATTCATGTTCACAAAAACCGCCGGATCCAACTGGTCTCAGCAAGAATCGGCTCCTCTCAGCAGAGTTGCCGACTCACTGGCTCGGCGCTGACTTCATCAACAGCACCTGTCACGTTTCACAGGTCCTACTTTAAGTAACATTCGAGCGCGTCTGTATGCGCTGAAATGACCGAGGAATACTGTCCCCCGTCGCCGATCAAACCAATGTGTCGCAAATTAACACGATGTCGGACACTGGGTCCAAAGCTGCTGATCACAGAGCGATTTACCTGAGTTACGACCCCCATGACAGAGAAAGGCAGGAACAAATACAAAGACCACGGGTATTACCTCTGTCACAAACGAACGCAACGATATCGCAAATGGCACACAACTCAAAGCGTAAGCACCGGAACCCAACTTCTGCAATTTAGACCCCTTAGCATGTAAGGAAGAAGATAGCCACTAAACGAGCTACATTTGCCGCTTGGCCCGAAGGCAAAACAGTAGTGTGGAACATCTGTATTCGTAGGTTTTTTAGCGGCCTTGGCCTATGTCACCTGACAGATCAATCAAAGGCGAGCTCGAATTCTCGAATTTCCGTGATTTCTGGCATGCATTCACATTTCCAAAGATAATAATCCATTTTTGACACATAAGCTGAATTCTCGGGGAGACGTGCCTTTCCCCAGCAACTTGTTCAATCCAGACGTCGATCATCCAACTGGAATCCAGTAACGAGGTTTTCTTACACAACGACCAACTACTTGTCATCACCAGCGTTCTTCAGGCAGGCAGTTTCACAACAGTAAAAGTCATGCCACCGAACGAGCACGCCACACAAACTTTTCCGTACACCTGGCAACTGATCATTCGACAATAAGCTCGTGTTACCGTGGGAATCCAAGCGACAAGAAAGCAGACACAGAGAGCTGACCATGGAGTTACTGAAACGAATGCTGGTCCGCGGTATTGTCGGCTCATCTGCACGTTGATTAGCGGCCATATCACATGTATCTCACTCCGTACTAGTCTCTGGTCGGCCTAATCAATGAAGAAGAAATATCGTGCATGATGAAGAACGAGGAATACGCCGCTCCAGGTTTGGACAAACTGCTGCCCAAACATTTAAGGCGCATGAAAGATGATGTTTCGGCTGAATACCTCCACCTTTTCTTGCAATCCCGAGCTCGTTCAATATATTTGTGCCGCTCCCGTACCACGCTTGTAGCCCAGGTGAGCAGTCCTTCATCTCTCACCGAACTCAGATCTATCGCTGTGCCTTCAACAATGATGTGTCCTTTCCACAAGATATTAGCCTATCGTTGGAATACGCGCCAGCAACTACTCGCTCTTCAGTTTCCGTTCCTATACCGTGATGGTTACATGGAGACGACCTCACTCTTTCATACGCTGCTCCGAAACTCATGCACCACTTCCTCAAGTATGTGTGCGACTTTGTTGACTTACCCAAAGCTCTAGATTCTATCATACGGGTATTCAATATCAGTTCAGCCCGAGCCTTCGGTGCTCCTCCGACTCCTATCGGAATGCTTTCGCCACGCTTGGTGGCACCGTTCTTCGGTCCCAGCGGGGTGGTCGCCAGTGTGACTCAAGGTCCCCGCTTCTGTTCATCTTGGCAATGTAAGAGGTGTTGGATCTACCCCCAACCGAAGCTTGCATACCAGTTCCCCGATACACCGCTTAGCGGGTTCGCCCATGCTGACGACCTGGTCCTTCAGGCTGAGAATCTTACACGTCTTTCTGAGGAGCTTGCAGCCGCCGCTAGAGGCCTGGAACTGTCCGGACTGATGATCCACCCGCACAGTTCTAAGTTTATGATCATCCGCGTTGACCCTGAACACAACGCAACCGCTATTTTTAACGAGTCTATTCGCTTTAACTCGGATAGTGTCTGCTCACTAGGTGCTTGGGACACGGTAACATATCTCAGTATTTCGTTCACCTGGAAGTGAGGCATTCATTAATCACTGTCTGCGGCTTCTTAAAACGCTGGATGAAGCAACCAAAGTCCTTTGAAGTCAAATCAACGCCTAAAATTTCTGAGACAGCGTCTGATCCCGAAGATAAAACACTCGTTATTATTTCGCCGAGTCCATTTCAAAATGCTGAATGCTGTGGACTGCACAACTCGCCCATTTGTTCGGCAGTGACCTCGCCGTCCCAAAGACACACCAGTCATCTACATCCTCAATCTAACTCGTTTGGGCGCATGGGCATTCCAAGTTTATCCACTACAGTCCCCACCTCGCGCAAATCTTGAGTGGGGAGGCTGATCTCCGGTCAACGTTTACTTCTGCGGAATGTGGTCAACGGTAATCCGTTTGACCCTATCTCCAGGAATGTGGACCTCCTGATACGTGTTCAAGTTATAGCGATGACGAACAAGGAAGAAGCCGAGACGGCGTGGATGGACAAACTTAGTCATTCACTGGGCGGCCTTGGTCTTCAGGAAGTATCACGCTCTCCACTCTCTAATTATCGGCTGTTCAATCCAGAACGCATTTTCCTCAGAATCTTTATTCGTGCCATTCAGTTCGGATGCAATCTCCTCCGGACTGAGGCCCAAAATTCACGAGATGGCCAAAGTGGCCGTTCAGTTCTCTGCCGGGGCCACTGCAGTCAACCGGAATGTCTTGTTCTTATTCTGCAATCATGCTGGATCACCCATGACGTACGTTGTGCTCGACAAAACCGTGTGGCCAAAGACCTGGCGAAACAACTGTGCAACTTGGGTTATACAGTCATTGGTGAGTTGCAATTTCCAACGGAAAGCTTGTTCATGAAACCCTATGTGATCGCGGTTTGTGACGGCACTGCTGTGGCGCTTGACATCAGTACACTGAATGACTACCAAAGATAATTTTTCTGGATGGACAAGGTCGTTAATTACATAACAGATTCTCATAATGCTGCCCTTTGATCAGTCCCCCATACTCCGGACTGTGTTGTGAAGCCTGCTTCTCATCCACCTGCGATCATTCTTTTCGCGGTATTATATTCCTTTCTTCATGTAGCGTTATTCTTCGACTGGTGCTGCCCTCCTATATGGTCAAGGATTTATGTCTGCTGACTGTTCTATGTTACCTGAAAACCCAAGACACTTCGGAGAACCTGTTGTTAATAGTTGCCACCTCTGTGACAGTTACCTCACTATGAGGATTATTTTTCTGTCCCGATGCGTGAGTCTTGAAAGTGATAGCACCCCTGTGCCCTGGAGAACTTTTGATTTCATGAGACTGACTGTTTACCTTATTTAAAAAAAATATTGTCGTGTATTTTTACCCTTTTCTAAAATCCGCTGGTTACGTACCACACAAGTAACTTTTCGTTAGTTGCCTGGACTGTTAACGTTTGTTACTCTTGAGAGAGGACTCGTCAATTGTCCAGTGTTGCTAACTATGTAGCGCCCCAAATCTGGCGGACACATTGTCTTCACACTTACT